>CAMZMU010000097.1:37813575-38015033 GCA_947311845.1 Poa pratensis | reverse complement strand
CTATATAAAGCACCCTACCTCCTGTAGTCCGTGGGAGCTGTGATTGCCCAAAAAAGTCCCAGATTGGCCCTCGCCTCGATGAATAACGGAATCCTAGATCTGGCTCCTACCGCACCAATTTCCGCACATACACCGACACGAAGGGTGGCGTGGACGGGAGGGACATGGCATTTGTGGTGGATGCCGGGAAACGGATGAAGGTGCGACCCTATGGTGGAGCTGCTCTGCGGTGAAGGGAAAGAAACACTAGAGAAATGAGGATCGGAAAGAAAGGGGAAACGAAAAGACAAGTGATGGGGTCTAGTGTCAACGTGGTCCAGGCGTGTAAGTTGTGGCGATGGAAATCGTTCACACTAAGAAAACAGTCGTAAATTAGTGTTTGTGAATGTGATATAGTACCTAGTGCTTCTGTCTTTCTAGTGCATGTTGTTATTGCTTGCGGTTTCTAATTTTTCACTTTTTATGAGAGAGTAACATAGGAGTACACTTTAACTATGGTTAACTCTTATTTCAGGTGCAAATTCTATTCTGCCCACACGAGCCTGTCAGAATTGGTACTATCCAGGAGATATATGACCAGATAGAAGGAGAGAACTTGTCTAGACTTATTCTGATATTGAAGGGAAAAATAATGCCTAGAGCTAGAGAGTCTATGAAGGAGAAATTCACATTTGAAGTAGATATTTTTCAGGTCAGTATTGTGTAGTTATTCATGGCTTATTTTGGAATTGAAATTATGTAAATGAACAATATGTGTTATACGAACATACATTAAGTAAAGCACAAAAGCAATTTTTATGTACATGTTTGTGCATGTGGTAGTGGATATATAATCATACTCCCTCTGTTCCAAATTAATTGAAGATCTAGGCTTGCCGTAAGTTAAACTTCTCTAAGTTTGACCGAGTTTATAGAAAAATGTGCTAATATATAACATCAGATCTATATAATATGAAAATATATTTTTACCATGAATATATGGAACTAAATTGGAGAGGTATAATGTAGTATTGGTTGGAACTGGAATTCAGTGTACATGTTTCCGCAAGTTATGCTCTCAACCTAGAATCCCTATTCCATGAGTCATGTACAGTTGATGCTGTACTATTTTATATTATGTTTATATTTTATACATTACATGTTCAAACTTCAAACTGATGTGCTTTTCTTACCAAAGGTCAAAGAATTACTGGTTAACATTACTAAGCATGTCCTGAAGCCCAAACATGAAGTGTTGTCTGCAGATGAAAAGGCCAATCTCCTGAAGGAGCACAATGTGGAGGACTCACAGGTATGACTATCTATGATTTGTTACTGATTGCTAGCACGAAACTACGAATTATGTGATAGTACTCAGTAATATGTTTATTCTAGAATGTTGCAACCATCCAGGCAGTTTCCTTTTAGGGAGCTAGAGCACATTAAAATTTTGCTATAGTTGAATTACAGACAACCATTCTTAAGAGGGAGGCATGGTTAAAAAATGTTATAGTTGAATTAAATATTTGGCTCCAGCTTTAAGTTTAAATAGTTTTTAGTTTCTTTAGAACATGCAGTTTCTAGTTTCTTTGTTTTCTAGATTCTTTAACCAACGTGAACAATTAAAGATTAAAACCAAGATCTGTTATGGAGAAAATATTATCTAACTGGGAAAACAAAGTTGGATAAAAACTGTAGTCTGCAGGTACAATCTAGGGATCATATGTATGCCAGAGAATCTGGTTGCTCTCTTCACAAATGAATAATGTAAAAAAATGTTGTAGCGATATTGTGTTGGTGACTTGGTGTTTTGAACTGTTTGATGGTTCAACTTTATCATTTAATTATTCTAGTAAATAGCATCTCGAAAAAATAACTCAATATATCAACATCATGTGATTACAGACGCTTTGATGTAGTAACTATACAGATGTTTTGTCTGCAGGATACCCTCTTATTACTCTATTTTCTTGTTCATATTCTTATTTTTTATGGTTTATCTGTATTACAAATATAGTGGAAGGGTGATGAAAAATATTTGCTGGAGCTCACACTAGTTCTGTAGAACTAATCAGCAACTTTCTGTGTGGAAAATTGGTGATTTTCCACCAAAGAATGGTGACCGAGGATCTGCACTTTTAAAGTTGCAAGTTGCATTGATACTTTTCCACCAGAAAGAAAGAAACGGATAAAATTTACACCTTTTCTGTGTATTGTATCGTCCTCTATCTTTTACTCGAAATCCTAACTACAGTTATTCTAGTTGCCTCACTCCTACCATTGCTTCTTCCCTACCTCCACTTTCCGCAAAGGAACTTCCCTCGTCTTGTCTGGTCCCCGCGCTTGAATACCAAGGCGGGATCTCTCTCTCTCTCTGCCCTGCCTGGCCTTATTTCTCAGCAAGCTCTCCACACTCCCTGCACCTCCAAGGTGCGAAATAACTTCGCTAGCTACGGAGCAAAAGCTTTCAGATTCTGGAATATTCCCTGGACCTCGACTTCATTGGGGACCCTTCTGATGTTACAATGTTCCATGACTCGCCGTTAAGCCATACTGCCATACAATTTCACCAACTAAGAAACATGAGCAATGTCGTAACTCGTCACCCCATTCGCACTCCTTGCCCGTGGTGGCACTGCCAGATCTGCTCCACCTGGTCCTTTGCACCTATGCCACGGTGATCAATGTGCTGTACTACAGTAGGCAGCATGGGATGTGTTGTATTATACAGCAGGCGGCAGGGCTGTCGTGATCAACGTGAAAACATGTCAGGTGACAGGGCTGTCGAACGCTGATTTTGCCAGCCAAAACCAGCCAGTTAACCCTTTATTGAAGACGGTAAAAAGAGAAGGTACATGAGTTGGAGGGCTTCGTTTTGTACGAGTTGGGAAGGGTAGGGTAGATTAGAGGAGGTAGTAGGTCCGTTGGATGTGGAAGAAGGGTTGAAACATGGAAATGGTGGAAAATCTCATCTTATCTTGCAAGCGGCAAATCATCAGTCACCATTGGTTGGTCAAACTGTTTCATGCTAGCAAGTCATTGTGCTATATGAACCATGTGACATTATTTTTTGTTACATCCTGCTGAATGTCATTGTTTTCTAAACAGAATGGCCTATCCTGGCCTGGCCTGGCTGTTGTCTGTTGGTTCGCATCCTAGTTGCTCCTCCCTCTGTCCATAACATAAGATGTTACCACAACCATGAGGCTGTACTTGATTGTATTCGCAACATGAATATGGCCTTAAAAGATACAGCAATCCCCATTGTGCTTGGATGCGACGATGGAGACTATTGATACCATGCTACCGTCCGGGGGCACTTGCGTCCCATAGACATCATGCTGATAAAATGTGCTGACTTGTTTATCATATTCTTTTGTGTTTATATGGTTTTATTTAAACCAGGACTTGATGTCTTGATCAGTTTGTGCCGTTATCATAAATTGAATTGAAGATACGGATATGATGTGTCATAATTAGTCATTGTGGGGCATGCATCATTTTCCATTTTTCCTCTTATCTGGTTGGTGGAGTATTCACATGCCTGAAATGCTCTATACGTGGAACTTCAATTTCTTTGATATTCATATCAATTTGTTATATAGTAATTTTACACAGTTTGCTGAAAGTGGTGCTTTTATCTTGCAGCTCCCTCGCATGCTAGAGACTGATGCTGTTGCTCGCTACTATGGCCTTGGCAAGGGGACTGTAATTAGAGTGACATGTGATACTGAGCTTACCGGGAATCATGTGACGTACCGATGTATTTTCTGAGTGCTGCATGTGTTTCCGTGGATGAAAGCTATAGCCAGCTGTTTGTAAATTGTGTTGCTATGTTGTTCAGTGTTCAATCATTTGGCTCATTACCATAGCATGTGTCTGGACTTGTGCAGACGTGTTACATAGAGAATGGTATACTGGAATTGAAGCAGTATCCATTTATGGATCGTTCCCATTCAGTTTTGCAAACTAGATCTAGCATAGGTGCGACAAGTCAGATGTCAAAACCCCGAGTTAAATCAAGAACCAATAGAAGAAAAGATATAATTGTCGATTTTTTCTACGCAGCTAACTTTGCCTTGGTCTGCTGCTTGTCTTGGGTAAAATTTCGTCTTCTGCCACCTTTCTCTTCCGGGTACTGCTGATATCACCGCTGGTGTTGTCTGTGTGGTTGCTGCTGTTATTTGTGGGGTTACTGTTGCTGATGGTATCGTCGCTGGTGCTGTTGTTTGTTGGGTTACTGCTGGTGTTGCTATCGCTGTTGCTTAGCAGGTCGTCTTCTTCCTGGTGGTAGTGCTCCTTGCATCTGCTTTCATTATGTGGGGCTTCAGCTTGCTCATATCTGATAGTCGCACCGGTTTCAGGAAAACTCATTTGCTCCTTCCTCCAGGCATCTGAGACAAAATATCAAACATGTATCAGAGTCCATTCTAAGATCATGTATTCATGTACCATGATTCAGGAAACAACAATTATTCTAGAGATTTTGTGCTATTCCTTTACAGTTTTCTTTATTTCCAGATCTTAGGATATCAGCTCCTGTTTTTACTCCATTTGCGCAGAGAGAAATGGACAGGGGGGACAGAGACAAGTGATGCTGGTGAGTTGTCTGCAACTATAACCCATTTTATATAGACACGATCAACTTGAAAGATCGACAGGATTGATCTCCGTATCATTCCATATCTCTATTATTTATTTTACACTAAGTATTTCGAGATAGAATATTAGGACGATGTGAGCTGTGTTTTGATGTGGGGACTTTGTTCCTTTATTACACGGCATGTGACGCCAAATCAGTAAAGGATTCTCAGAGATCTTGCTGTCTAATTTAGTCCTAAACCTATCGGTTCATAATATATTTATAGATGGAACTACCTGAAAATTTTCTAACAGTTGTTGAAGTACAACAGTATTATGTAATCAAGGTTTTTTCTCAATAAAGGTAATCTACTGATTTCAGATATGAGAAGTTCAATCCAGTTCATGTGTTCACTCAGTTTGTATGCAAAGCTGCGTTCAAATTCTTGCATGGAAATATCAGTGGATTGGTTTAGGGATGACCTGAACAATAAGACTTTACCCAAAAGGTGCTCACCTATTGATTCTTGAAGGTATGTTCTCAGATGACATGATCACAACGGGGATGTCTCTTAGATACGATGATTCCTGATTGAACAAACCAGAGAGACACCATCATCAGGCACTGTTGAGTCCTTTGCTTCAGCATATCAAATCAACTAACAGATCACACCTAGAAGATTTATTGAGAGAAAAAGATTTTAATTACCTTGATCTTTTTTAGTAGATCGTATCCTGTCATGCCAGGCATGCAGTAGTCAGTGATGATCAGGTTCACGTTCACCTCAACGTCCTGCTCACAAGCAAAACCAAAAATCCATAAGGAACCATTCTCCAGAACAAGAACACTACTGCCCATGTCTAGAACATAACATGTGAAACCATCTCCTTAGTTCTTACCAGGTGGTCTGCGTGGACAGCAATTGAGGCGTCCTCGCCATGGAGCCCCAAGAACTCCAGAGCCTTGGTCCCAGAATCAACAGTGGTAACTGCAGAAACAAAGGCAAGCACACCAACAGAACTCTGCATCAGATGCGCCATACCAGGAAAAATAACTGAGGCTGATAATAAAACCAGGAGGAGCAAGGTACGATTGATACCTTGGAAAGAAGATGTCTTGAGGAGCCTCTCAATGAGTTTCCTGTCAGGGAGGCTGTCATCCACAGCCAAGACATGGAACGGGGCCTCTGCGATTGCCACTGCCATTGGAGAAGAAAGAGTGTGTGTTTTGCGTGTGTGATAGAGGAGGGTTTGATGATCCTATGAGGAGAAAGCAAGACTGGTAGAGGAAAGACAGGTGGTGTGTGTGCTTGGCATGAGAGGCCTTCTTCCGTTTGCTTTTCAAGGGTGTGTGGGTGGGGTTGAGTTTATATATACATCCAAGCACATGAAAAAGGATTCCAGGGAGATATGGAGAAAAAGTGGGTGAAGAAAACAAGTGTAATGACCAAAGGAAATCCCACCTCATGGAAAGCAAGATCCTAGGCAGATTTCGGGCAAATCTTGCCATGAATTGACTCCACAATAGAATAGACCCAGCAACATCAGCCACAGGCCCTATGGTCCACCATTTTCTTTTGTTCCCTCACTTTTCCCCGTCGATCTCCATCTGCCTTTAATTTTTCGATTCTTGGGTTGTCCTCTTGCTTGGCTGACCTGAAAAGAAAGATTTGGGTCATTTCTGGCGATTTGGTACAGCTGAAAAATAAAAGGAAATCTGGTATAGGTGTGATCTTCCGGTTCCGGTTTCATGTGCATCCATCTAGTCTGTTGGAACATCAGTAGTTACTGGCTATCGAACACCTCTTGTTTTCAAACTTGTTACCAACTATGTACTCCCACCATGTCAAAAAAAAAGGTGTATATTAAGTTTATTGAAGAAAATGTCAACATATACCATACCAGCTAAATATAATATACAAATATATTTCAAGATGAATCTAAGAATATTTATTAGGTGTTATAGATGTTGATAATTTTTCTATAAACTTGCTCTAAGTTTACAAAGTTTAAAATAAGAAAAAACTAATACACACTATATTTTGACATAGAGTGGGTACGTAGTAGTAGAACTAGCTCTGTTAAACACACGGTTTGTCCAGTTGTAAGCAAGTTAAGAATTGAACATATATGTTTTTCATGTGTTTTGGTTTTTACCAATGTCATCTTAATGAGCAATCTAAGTCGCAATACACTACGCATGTGTCTGGGGTGGAAAGTAGCAATGACAAATACTATCTCGGATCCATAATAAGTGTCGTAGTTTTAAACTAACCCCGGTTCAAAACAGCGCCACTTATTTTGGCTCGGAGGGAGTACGAGGAATTATCTGAAATTCCAAAATGATAATGAATAAAAAAATATCCACATCTGAGCTAAAAAGAAATATCCGTATTGTATCGAAGGGGGTACGGTATATCGGCATCCGAGCTAAAAAGAAAATGGATGTGAAAAATATCCGGATTGATTTAGCAAACACAAATACAAATGTGGTTTTGGATTTTTAAGTGCGTGTGGATATGAAAATGGATATACCAGAATTGATTACTTTAGCCAACATTCAGTATCATTGATCATAGCTTTGTACTCTTTTTTTGACACATCCAAACCTCCGTATATTCAACTGCCGTCCACATACACCGTACACAGACATAAAACGAAGAAAATACAACACGAAGGGGAAAAGATCCAGAAGCTTCGAGAAACTTCACCGCCGCCGTCGCCGGAGACGAGGATGACCAGCCGCCGTCTTGCCGCTGCCAGGGAAGACTTTGCCCTATGAAGGACGCCGCCGTGACCGTCCGCCGCGCCGCGGCGGAGCTGTTGTCGATGAACGACCCGGGCGAGCGCCCCCCGCGCCCCTCCGAACCACCCTGCCTCGGCCGCCATCGTCGCCGTTGCCGGAGGAAGTAGAAGAACCCGTCGAGCCCAAGGATCCGCCCGCGACCCCAGCCGCCAGATCCGTCGCCTCGGATCCAGCCAGGGGACGGGGAAGGCGCGCACGGCAGCTCCCGGGAGCTGCGAGCGCGAAGAAGACGGCCGCTCCACGGCGACGCTCCGACGAGCACCACCGGCGAAGGGGAAAAGCGCCGTCAGCAAAACCACCACCAGCCACACCCCGCCTCCAGAGCGCCGCCGGCAACACGCCTAGCAAACCCTACACTATGTACACACCGAGATCCGGCGTTCCCCCACCCTCCCGCTGCCGGAGCAGCCGGCGGAGGGGAGGAAACGGCCGGATCTGCGGCGGCGAGGTGGGTTGACCGAGCTGGTTTCAGAAAATCGCCTTCTCCTCTGGGGACGAAGGAGAGGAGACGGGCACGACCGTCTTGGGGATAGCTTTGTACTCAAATCATCCAATCTAACAAGTGGTCATATGTATTTTTGTATGCTTAAACCTATAAACTATTCCCTCTGTTATGAATTACAAAATATTTTGGATATTGTAAATTGGACTGCATACAGACTGAAATGAGTGAACAACATACTGAAATGTGTCTATATACATGCAATTCCGGAAAATATAGAACCTTTTATAATTCGGAACGGAAGTGTATTTGTGTTTTTTCGCACAGAGCAGATAAAATGTCATTTCATTCAGAAATTTTGCAGGTTTCGACTCTCTTATAGCTAGCCACCGCCTGTACAGTAGTACGAGTATAGTAAATAAATAGTAGAGAAATGGGCTTGCGTATCCTCGGATTTGGAGTAGCGCTACCCAATAGGAGCATCTACTCTGTAGCAGTAGGCAGTGGTACTTCCGTATCCTCCTGCCTGATTCGACGATCGGCTGCAAATCCCCAAACAAGATCGCACCCCACACGCGACGATGATGGATCGGAAACCGAAGAAGCGGTTCGTGAATCACGTCGCTCTCTTTCCACACCCAAACGATTCGCTTTCTTTCCAGGAGGATCATGTTCAATCTCTCGATCCCCACGAAAGCAGCAGCGTTTCCTCGCTTCGCTGTGCGGCGATTCGGCGTTCGGGTACGTGTCGACGTGTGCGATTCGGCGCTGGAGATTCTTCTGTATCGTCGCGTCGCGTCGCGTCTGAGATAACTGAGACGTTGACTCGTGGTACGACCAACTGTCGTCGCAGGCCGGAGTACACACCAAAGCCAAAGTTGGGGGATTCTGCTTCGTCCTTTTGATTTTGTAATCCGGACTTGTTTGAAAGAGAGTGTGGCAATATGTCCCAGAGAATGCACGAATTCAGTTCGTGCATAGTGTCGATATGATGCTACGGTCTACGCCCGATGCGATCTAAATATGTTCCACATGGAATGACACAAGTAGGTAAGGTAAAGAAAAAAACCGCTCAAGTAAAAAAAAACCCGCTCTCCGGTTCGGTTTAAGAGGCGAGCTAGCGAGAGCTCCGCGACGAAAGTGGACCGACCTGTTAACGTTAAGTGGGTGGGTCAGCTTGTTAACTTTATATGGACCAGCCCATTTTACATGGCGAAAGCGAACCCGTCAACAAAATATTTTGGCCCGACACTGTTCACGCACATTATTGTGCATGCCCTCGGATGCACGAAAAAAAAACAAACGTAATTTGCCGGCCCATTATCAGTCTAATACTGTTTCGTGTTACATACATCCCAACATGGATCTGTCCCATTTTGACATTTCGTCCCTAAGAAGTCGAGACCACACCTAAATCCGTTATGACCGGGTGCGACTATTTGAAGGTTTCCCTTCGTAAAGGGAAAAGTAGAGCAATGCCATCGCGCCACGTGGTGGGCTGCTGGATCCTGTGGAACCGGTCAAGGTGGAGGAAATCAAATTCGGTACGGCACCCACCTGTACGCAAATAACAGCCCCGCGCGCCCGTGCATAGCAAGCCGAAACCCTCCGCGACCTTTCCTCCGTGCGCGTGGCCGGGTTGTACGCGGCGGACAGACGAAGCCAGCGGTGGTCTGCATGCGCGGCAGACGTACGAGGAAGCCCCCCACGTATACGCGGCAGAAAAGGGAAAAAAAATTGGACTAACTACGTACAGAATAGTGTACAACAGAATTGCAGTACAACCTACTCACCAAATACGGTGTATTTTTTAAATATTACGGCTCGTTTAGTCTCGATAAATTTTAATAAATATATTGAAAGGTGTACATTGGTCGTTGCGCGCATTTGTCGTTGTGCGTATTGGTCGTGTGCTACGGCTCGGCTTCGACTCGATAAATTTTAATAATATCTTGAAAGGTACATTGGTCGTTGCGTGTATTCGTCGTTGCGCGCATTTGTCGTTCCGTGTGCTATGGCTCGGCTTCGCCTCGGCGGCTGTGCTTCGCAGAGATCTAGATGCCTACGGCGTACAACTACACACACATGTTATACAACTACACAGAAACAGGTTGTACAATTATACAGACACAGGTTGTATAACTACACAGAAACATGTTTTACAACTAACAGGTTGTACAAACGACACATGACAGGAAGTACAAACTACACAGAACACGAAGTACAAAAGTACACAAACACAGGTTGTACAACTACACAAAACAGGATGTACATATTATGCATAACCGAGAGTACCAAAAAAAAGTTCGTCGAAACCTATCGACATGAGATCTAGTTTTGAAAATCTCGACGCGAGGAGCTCAAAAGTGAAAACGGTTCGTAATTTGGATAAACGGTGTCGTGTCTCGTTGCACGGACACCGGGAGTATAGGATACCCCCTTTTAGGTTCGGCACGGGGCGCGAAGGAGGCTGAGAATCGTCTTCTTGGGCGGAGTCTAGATCAATCTCTCCTCTCCACGATCAAAGCATGCAACCAAAGGGACACAAGGAGCTACCCAGGTTCAGGCCGCCCGGAGGCTAAAAGCCCTACTCCTGCATGTCTGGATTGATGGGTTCTTCATAGTGTGGCTTACAATGGAACCTCCCGGACAGGGTACCCGGAAGGGTTTTGGCTGGAGGTAGAAGAAGGACAGATCCTGACCCGAGGAGATCACCTTCCTCTCTACCTTCGCAGCCCTAGTCTAGTCTTGCTCTGGTTCTATCTTGTGTTTGTCCTTGGTTCGACCTCTCCCTCCTCCGTGCTTTGGTCCTCCTTTTATAGGCTAAGGGGTTGCCACAGGGTCACGTGAGGGGCGTGAGGGACCTTCGGGTGAAGGACCCTCCTCATCTAGTTTAGGGGGAGACGTGGCTTCTCCTCAGCCTAGCGTCTCCTTTGGGTTAGGTGGGAGCGTCTGCCTTGGGGGTGGACAGGAGCTGACACCACCACGGGACGTGCTTCCCGCCCGCGCTGCCTTCGCCTTGCTTCCCAATTCTTCCGCGGTGAGGTGGAGTGCTTATCCACAGGGACGTGGGGAAGTACCCGAGAGGGAGCCTGGCCTCCTGCCGGGAACTCGGGCTCCCGGGTCCTTCCTGGCCTTCTTGCTTGATTCGGGGACCCGGAAGGTCCCCAGGACCGGAGCCCTTAGTCGACGTAGGCCATGCGTGTCTTGACGGTGAACCCGCCAGCTTGACTTGAGTCTTGGTCTTGTCCATCTTCATCTTGGGCCCACATGGGGTGGACCCACTTTGGCAGTACTAGGGGAACCCCATGTTCCACTGTTGCGACAAACGGTTCTCAAGATATTTCGTTTTCAAAATTCGGATTTAAAAAATAAAAGGCAAAAAGAGAAAACTGCATGCCCACGTACCCATGGCCCCTCTTCTCACTCATACTCCCCCACTTTCAATCTAATTGTGACACTTCGCATACATGCAGACAACCAAAATTGGAGCATGTGAGTAGAAGCCGACACTTGTCACGATTAGAACGATGTGGAGTTTCCTTTGCAAAGGGAACCCTTTTCTAGTGATTGCTGTTATGGCCCGTTAACAACCTGCAGTGCTCTGACACATAGGCTTGATGACCCAAACAATATACCGACTAGTGAAGCTAGACCCATTTCTAGCCCGAACCGCTAGCTAAATTAAAAGCAGCACTACTAGAAAAATATCTCAGGAGAAATTGATAGCCATAGCTAGAGTAATGTAGAAATGATTTAGAAAATTTAATCATATATTACATCAACTAGAAATTAACCTTGAATTTTTCCAATAGTAATTAAATAAAGTATCATAGTTGCATCGGAGAGTGTCGCTCGATGATATATAATTGAATCGGTATTTAAACACGGTTTCTTGTAACATGCGCTTTACCATCAGACTTGTGATGAGATCTTTAACTGTCGGGGGGCTACCCGGGTAGGGTCATGATATGGTATGTGCAATGTCCAAGAGTGGACCGAGGTACATAAAACCGACATACCCGGGCCCAGAGGAGGCCGAGTTATGAGGTTGGTGCTAACCGACGTATACTCACCCAGTTATACTGACCGAGATATGGGATACGAGATAAGGGATACGAGATAAGGGATCAGAGATAAGGGATCCGAGATAAGGGATCCGAGATATGCTGACCGACATATGTATGTCGGTATCCTCTTGTCTTCTGTTATATGCAGGACGAGGTGAACATCGAAGGAGAGTCCGACATGTCTATGTCGGATCAGGCGAGGCGAGGTGCCTTAGTGTCGGAGAGCAGTCAATGCTCCTGTCACATCCCATCTGACACGGGAGCGTCTGGCATGGAAGCGCCTGACACGGGAGCGTGCAGGAGGAGCGAGGTGATAGGCCTCACCTAACCGCTGACCGCGGGACATCCGGGGAAAAGGCTACGTGATAGGCATGGGCATGCCATGTCCTGTCTCTAGCAGAGGGTACATTCTATGTGTACCGTAGTGCTGCAGGAGATGGGCATGTCACGTCCTGTCTATGTCAGGAGTACCATCATGACATACCTTTGGCATGGCTACAGTGCACCGTGAGGGGTACTTCCGTAACTCGGTTTAGCCTATAAATAGGGCTTCACCCCCTCCTGCGTGAGGGACGAGGCCTGGAGACTCTTTTCCACCCATAGCTTCATCTTCCACCTCGTGTACATCCCCGTTGTTGGGATCATACAGCTCAAGGAGCCGCTTGTACTTGTGATTGAGAGATATATACAGAGAGATAGGCAGGAGTAGGGGTGTTACCTCCTTACGAGGGCCCCGAACCTTGGTAGATCATGAGTGTTCTTGTGCTTGTGTGTTCATCTGTGTACGCTCCTCAGCGTGCTAGCCCTCTCCCGGATCCTCCAGCGCCCATCGGCCCCGCTCTTAAGCCATCCCATGGCATCTGCCGTGATACCACCACGACAGTTGGCGCCCACCGTGGGGCCAGCAGCGGCGCTGGCTGGTGTGTTCATCCGGAAGGGTTCCATCATCGCCTCCGGCGAGCGCGTGGTCAGTGGCCTGGTCTGCAAGCTCGGCTCGCTGAACTTCATCAGCGACAATGCGGGATGCTTCGGCAGCAGGCCGTTCCCGACGAACGGCTGCCTCATCAGCTTCGGCGCCTTCGTGACCTACGTCGCCACCGAGGTTATCTGCAAGTACCCGAGCAGGTGCTTGTGGCCGAGGATCCTCCTGCTGTCTGCGCGGCTCGCGGCCGGCGTATCGATCGCCCCGGGATCTACGCGAGGTAATGATGACCGGGCCTGTGGGTGGTGCTGGCAAAGGCGATGCCGGCCAACCTGCCCCCAAGACCACCAGATCGACGAAAGTGCCTCTGGAGAGGAGGGAGAACCTCCGCGAACAGGCCGGTACATCCGAGGTACCGCGGTTAGGCCGGCTCATCTCGAGGAGATAATCGAGAAACTGGCTGTGCCGGTAGCTGCCGGTACAGATGCTGCCCAAATGGAGGCAGAGTTGGAGTCACGTCGTCAGAGCTTGCATCAGGAGGCTCTCGGGATGGCCGAGGTGAGGAGAGAGTTCGGGATAACTCTCCGTGAGTATAACCAAGCACATGGTTTAACCCCGGTAGCTGCTCGCCCTAGTCGCATAGAGGATGTGCGTAAGAGGGGTAAAGGCCTCAATGCCGAGATTGCTAGAGATGGTAGATCTAGTTCCAGTAAGACTCCTAGTCACTTGTCGGTCGAAAAGCCGAAGTATAGTTCCCCTGCTAAGACTCTTAGAGATGCCGAGGCAGCAAGAGCCGAGTTGTCAGGCTTATCCGGAGAAGCTCTCCGTAGGCAGCAAGACCGAGTTAATGAGTTGGTAGCTGTGGCTACCCGGCAGAATGAGGCCTATCGCAAGACTAACACAGTTGCAGGTGGGTCCGAGATTGTTCACTCGGCTAGGGGAGCCAGTGGATCTAAGGGGCAAGCTTCATCACCGCATGTCGGTGGAGATCGGGACCGGAGTGTAAACTCCGGTAAGAACAAGCAGATACATGCATATGATCCGGCATATGCCGAAAAACAGTTAGTTGGGCGAGGCAGTGCCGGCCGGGGTAAAAGCAATCCCGGTCCGGGCGGTCCAGATGCCGGAGTAGTTTACTCGGCTGGCCGAGGCTATCCACCTCAGTATCCGACACGAAATCTCGCCCAGCAGCAGCAAAATGTCGAGCATGTCCAGCAGCCACAAGGTGTTGACCAGGTGGCTAACCGTTATGATGATGGTTACTCGGCTATGGAGAAAGCTGGGTATCAGAGATATGAAGGTGCACTAGGATCCCGGTTGGGACCTCGCCAGTTGTCACCAAATGATGCACGCTACAAGTTGGACATGATCTATATGTCCGAGATGCTGGAAGAGCAAGGCCCACCTGGCCCTGCGTGCTTTGGACCTCGGATCATGAGGGAACCACCGGTGCCGCACTTTCAGTAGAACCGAGGCGCAAAGACATATGACGGCAGTACTAAGCCGGAAGACTGGCTGACAGATTATGTGTCGGCAGTGCATATCGCGGGAGGAAACCGCTGATGGGCGGTGAGGTATATCCCGCAAATGTTGGAAGGGCCAGCCCGGATCTGGCTGAACAACCTGCGAGAGGGCAGCGTTGATTGCTGGCTGGACTTTGAAGAAGCATTTGTTAGCAACTTCTCCAGCACATACAAGAGACCGAATCGTCCTCAGCAGCTTGCGATGTGCAAGCAGGGGATAATGAAACTGACCGGGATTACTTGACCCGGTGGAGTACTATTCGCAATTCCTGTGAAGGAGTTGTGGAGGTGTAGGCCATATCTTGGTTTGCCCAGGGGTGCCGACACGGCTCCATGCTCTGGCAGAAGTTGCAGAGGGAGATGCCGGCCACCCTGGCCGAGACAATCCGGATTGCGGATAGCTATGCACTGGGTGATCCGACGCAGCCCTTGCTGAACTCGGTGGAACCGAGTAGAAAGATACCCGGTGAATAACAGACCCGGGCCAGTCAGGCAGAACGATCGCCAGGACTTCGGTAACAAGAGGAGAGAGCCGGATTACAGGTATGGCTCAAACCAGGTTGCCGCGGTAAACCAAGACCAACCAGATGCTGGCAGTAGCCAGCGTCCGAAGAACAACGGCCCAGCATGGGGCCAGATCAAGAAGGGAAGAAGCCATGGAGTAACCAGAAGCAGTCCTTCACTTATGAGGCTATGTTGGATGGACCTTGCAGCTTCCACACCCAAGACATCCGCAGGCCGGCGAATCATTCAACTCGGCAGTGCAGCTGGTATCAGCGCACATTGAAGGAAGGGGGAGGCTCCGGAGGAAATCAGATGGGGACACCTCAGAGGCCTCCAGCGGCATATCCTCAACAGAGGCAAGAACTACCGCTCACCGGAGCAAACACAATTCCCGTGAGTGCACCGGCACAGAGGCCTCCAGCTCCGAAACCTGTCAACCAAGTAAATGTCGGAGGCAACAGTGGCAATGCTAGTCCCGGTGGCCAGGGTGAGTATCGTCAGGGTGATTACAGAGAGGCTCACCAGAGCTATGTGGTGTTTGTGACCGAGCCAACTGACAAGCGGAGCTTGAACCGGCGTGCACTCGAGGTAAACGCAGTTATGCCGGCTGTGCCGAAGTATATGCACTGGTCTGATCAGGAGATCAGCTGGAGTATGAAGGATCACCCTCGGATCATGCCAAGCCCGGGAGGTTATGCTCTGGTGGTGGATCCGACATTCATTGGGCCCACCATTAATGTCAGGTTCACCCGAGTTCTCATTGACAATGGGAGTGCCATCAACATCATGTACCGAGACACCATGGTGAAGATGGGTATCTCGGCAAATATGCTGCAGCCGAGTTCTACGACCTTTCATGGTATAGTGCCGGGTGTTCGTGTGCACCTATGGGCAATTTGGGTCGATGTGTTGTTTGGCACCAAGGAGAACTGCCGAACTGAGAGCATCCAGTTTGAGGTGGTGGACCTCGAGAGTCCATATCATGCTTTGCTTGGCAGACCGGCATGGCCAAGTTCATGATTTCTACCCATGTGGCTTACCTCAAGATGAAGCTGCCGGGTCCTAATGGCATCATCACCATCTCGGGTGATTACAAGCGTTCCTGGAGTGTGCCTCGGCTGGCTCGTGTCTGGCCGAGTCATTAATCATTGCTGCAGAGAAGAAGAAGATCCATGAAGTGGTGGCGTTGGCGCAGTCCGCGCAACTCGGTATGCCGGGTATGAGTAACCCGGAGCAGAATGCGGCATTCGAGGTGCCGAAGGAGACGAAGAAGATCAACGTTGACCCGGCGTTCCGGACCACAACGTCATCATTGGTACCGGGTTAACGGAGAAATAGGAAGGCGAGCTCAGTCACTTCCTCCGTGAGAACCGGGATATCTTTGCATGGTCAAATCAGGACCTGCCAGGTGTTCCGAGGGAGTTGGCTGAGCACTCTTTGTTCGTCAGACCGGATATGAAACCGGTGAAGCAACCTATGCGACGTCTCTCGGATGAGAGGAGAAAGGTGATAGGCGATGAACTGGCCAGATTACTTGCATCTGGTTTCATCATGGAGGTGCTGCACCCGGACTGGTTGTCTAACCCGGTCCTGGTGGAAAAGAAAAAAGATGACCCGAACGTGGCCATTGTGTGGCGCATGTGTATTGATTTCACAAACTTGAACAAGGCATGTCCTAAGGATCCATTCCCGCTGCCTCGGATTGATCAAGTGATCGATTCCACAGCCGGGTGTGAGCTGTTATCCTTTGTAGATGCGTATTCTGGTTTTCACCAGATACCACTGAACCCTGCTGATCAAATGAAAACTGCTTTTATTACCCCGTACGGGGCTTATTGCTATCGTGTCATGACATTTGGTTTGAGAAATGCTGGTGCTACTTACCAGAGATGTATGCAAAAATGCTTGCATGATCAAATAGGCAAAAATGTGCAGGTGTATGTCGATGACATCGTCATCAAATCTAAGGAGAAATCCACTCTGATTGATGATCTCAGAGAAACATTTGCGAATCTAAGGAAATTCCGGATAAAACTTAACCCGGACAAATGTACATTTGGTGTGCAGGCAAGTTACTCGGTTTCCTCGTGTCGAGCCGAGGTATCGAGGTGAACCCGACAAAAATCCGTGCTATTGAAAGCATGAGGTTACCGACATGTCTCAAGGACGTGCAGAAATTCACTGGATGTTTGGCATCCTTAAGTCGGTTTGTTAGCAGGTTGGGAGAAAAGGCATTGCCTTTGTATCAGCTCATGAAGAAAACCACCCACTTCGTGTGGACCCCGCAAGCAGATGCGGCGTTCACCGAGCTAAAAAAGATGCTGGCAACTGCGCCGATACTGGCCTCACCATTACCCAAAGAGCCGATGTTGCTCTACATTGCAGCCACAAACCGGGTTGTGAGTGTCGTATTAGTAGTGGAGCGAGAAGAAGATGGCAAAACTGTGCAAAGGCCGGTATATTACCTGAGCGAGGTGATCTCGTTATCCAAGCAGAACTATCCTCACTACCAGAAGATGACATATGGTGTCTATCTGGCTGCTAAGAAGTTGAAACATTACTTCCAAGAGCATTCAATCACGTGGTATGTGAGGCTCCTATCTCGGAGATCATTGGGTGTAAAGATGCAACTGGCCGATAGCCAAGTGGGCCATCGAGGTGTCCCCTTACACTCCTCACTATGAAAGAAGAGATGCCATTAATCTCAGGCACTGCCGGATTTCTTGGTGGATTGGGCCGAAATGCAATATGAGCCACCATTGCCTGACTCCAATTACTGGAGAATGCACTTTGATGGTTCCAGGACGAAAATTGGTTTAGGTGCCGGGGTAGTCCTTACCTCGCCTAAGCAGGATCAACTGAGATATGTGTTGCAGATTCATTTTGCGGCATCTAATAATGTGGCCGAGTATGAGGCACTTGTTCATGGGCTCAATGTGGCCAAGGAAATTGGTATTCGCCGGATAGAATGCTTCGGAGACTCGGATCTGGTGGTGCAGCAAGTCTCGGGAAATTGGGATGCTTTAGACGCCAACATGGCGTTATATCGGTTTCATGTCCAGAAGATCTCGGGGTTCTTTGAAGGTTGCGAGCTCACGCATATACCTCGGGCTGAAAATGAAGCCGCCGATGTACTGTCCAAGCTAGGTTCATCTCGGGATCCAATCCACCCGGCATATCCTTGGAGCATTTGAGGAAGCCATCAATCAAACCATCGCCCGAGTCCGAGTCAATCTTTATCCCGAGAAACCGGAGTCTGGTGCTGTTCCCATGGACGTCGATGTCGGTGTATTTGGGAAAACCCGGGGACTGCTTGGCAGAACTCGGGGACTGGTTACTCAATATCGGAAGAAGCAATGTCGGTTGATCTCATGGAGGTGGATGATCCGGTCTTTCCTGTGCGTCCTGTGCCGGGTGGGCACAACCAATAATGGCGTATATGATGGACGGGAGTTTGCCAAGTAATGAAGTTGAGGCCAGGCAAGTGCAAAGAAGATCCAAGGCATACACCATCATCAACCAGGAGTTATACAAGAGAAGTGTGACCGAGGTACTGCAGCGCTGTGTCGAGCCGCAGGAAGGGCAAGAGATGCTCCTGGAGATTCATCAGGGAGAGTGTGGTCATCATGCTTCATCAAGAGCCTTGGTGGCTAAAGTATTCCGGCATGGTTTTATTGGCCCAGTGCTTTGAATCAGGCAGAAGATATCGTCCGAAAGTGTGAGGGATGTCAGAGATTTGCTAAGAAGATCCACCTGCCAGCTTCGGCACTCAAGACAATTCCAATCACTTGGCCCTTTGCAGTTTGGTGTCTGGATATGGTGGGAGAGTTCAGGCCAGCCCGAGGTAACATGACTCATATGCTGGTGATGGTGGACAAGTTCACCAAATGGATCGAGGTGAAGCCAATCAGGAAGTGTGATGGTCACACAGCTGTGTCCTTTTTGAAGGACATCATTTTGAGATATGGTTACCCCCATAGCATTATCTCGGATAATGGCACAAACTTTGCTGTGGGAGATTTGCTCGGTTCTGTGCGGAAAAAAGAATTCGGTTGGACATAGCCTCGGTGGCACACCCAGAGGCAAATGGGCAAGTGGAAAGAGCAAATGCGTTGGTATTGCCGGTATCAAAGCCCGGTTGATTGAACCACTGTTGCGAACTCCGGGATGCTGGATAGAGGAGATACCAGCAGTATTGTGGGGTCTAAGGACCACACCGAATCGTTCAACTGGCTATACGCCATTTTTCTGGTCTATGGAGCAGAAGCGGTCCTGCCGACCGACATGGAGTATGACTCGCCGAGAGTGGCGCTGTACACTGAAACCGAGGCAAAAGAAGCTCGGGAAAATGATGTTGATTTGCTCGAAGAAGCACGAGAACTGACCTTATCTCGGTCAGCTATATATCAGCAAAATCTCCGACGCTATCATAGCCGGAAGATCAGCCCTCGGGTATTCCGAGAGGGAGATTTGGTGCTGAGGCTAGTGCAACGCAGCAGGCCGACACAAGTTGTCACCTCCATGGGAGGGACCATTCATTGTGAGCAAGGCTCTACAAATGATTCATACTATCTTATAGATGCGCAGGCACCGAGGAAAAATGTAATGGACAAATCCGGAGAGGAGACCAAAAGACCCTGGAATGTAGCTCTACTCCGACCCTTTTACTCATAAGGGCGCAATGTATGTATCTCGGTTTTCCTTTGAATAAAATGTTGGCACTCCGAAAAAAACTCGGGGACTGCCTTTGTCTATATGCTTGTGTTTTATCTGTGTTGTTCATATGTCGATGGTTTTGAGACCTCGTTTCAAAGTTCAAGTAATGTATGCTATTTGTTGTGATCTTGTGACTCGACTGACGAACGCCGAAATGGCAGTCAAGAGCAGAGGTTATGGTATATGGTAAACATGAAAATGGACTCGGGACTCGGTCCAAAAAGATCGATATGTTGTTTACTAACCCGGTTTTTTCTTTCCTTTCTTTGTGTCGGATGACTCTAAACCTTACCTCAAAATTTACAAGTATTGTATGCTATAATTTTGATCTTGTGACTCGACTGTCGAACGCCAAATGGTAGACAAGAGCGAGATTACTAAGTATAGTAAACAAGAAAGTAAACTCGGGGCTTGGTGCAAAGTGATCCGGCATTGAGCCGGCATGATAAAGTAGCACTGATAAGAATTTAAAGAGTATATTTACATCTGCACCCGGCATTCCGGGGATTTAATGGTTCAGCTTATGATAAGTTCAGGCAGCTGCCTCGGAGGAGCTCGGAGCAGTAGAAGCAGTGCGAGTTTCAGGAGATATCTCGGTCGTAGGCTCGACTGAGGTGTCAGTTGCCGGCTTCTCAGAAGTGTCGGTCGCGGTCGGCGTAGCAGTGTCGGCTGCTCTGGCATTGGCAGTGTCGGCTGCTCCGGCAGTGGCAGTGTCGGGAGCTTCGACCTCGATCTCCTCATCAACATCATCTTCCTCGTCATCACCCTCTTCATCCTCGTCATCTTCTTCATCCTCTGAGTAGGCTGGACCAGGAAGGAAGTTTCGAGTGGGAGCATAGCTGGCCATGAAGGAGGCTGCCTCCTTGCGGCTTGCGATAAGTGTCGGATCTAAAGTCCATTTTGAGCCTTGGCGCAGGGACCGCACGGCATCAAGGTTGATTGACTCGTACCAAGAGAGCACGAAGGTCAGAGCTTGATCTGCACCGGCACGGGCTGAGGAGGATCTCCACTCTCGGAGCCTTGTCTCGGCAGCCAGCAGGCACTTGGATAACTCGGAGATGGAAGCTGGAGTCGCAGAGTTTGGCCATAAAATCCGGTAAACCCGGATACCAGCATCAAGGAGTTCAGTACCAATGCTCTTCAGAGGGGATATGCGAGCATTCAAAGCAGTCAGATGATCTTCAATGTCCCATTCCTCCGAGATTGGGCCAGCTTCTACTCTTTTTGCTCGTGCCCTGCGGGTAGTGTTGACTGCAGCGGCCTTGGAATGGGAGAAGTGATCTGAAGACAGAAAAGCTATCACCGAGTTGAGTTATATACCGGCATATATTTAATGTCGGTACAAGCAATGGAAACAAAAAGAAAGGATAAAGGAAACATACTGTCCATCTCGTGGTTGATCCGGGTGAGCTCGGCCAGCCAGATGTCGCATTTAGCCTTGAGGGCATCCAGTTCCTGTTGTGCCGAGGTAGCGTGGACCTCGGTCTGATCAAGGAGCTCCTTCTGCTTCTGAGCGGCCTCTTCCCGCTGTTTCTTCTCCACAGCAGCAGCTTTCTCTGTCTCGGCTTTCTGGTTCTGAACCTCTTCAAGCTCCTTCTGGAGCCGAGACACTTCATCTTTCTCCTTTTTAAGCGCAGTGTTGTGCGCGTCGTCACGTTTCTTCATCACATCCTGCAGCTGCTTGTGGGAATTCCGGAGTTTCCTGTGCTCCAAGAGCAGCTTCTTGAACACCTCAGTCCGGGTGTTGGTGCAATCCTGAAAAGAGAAAAAATGTCGGAAAATTGTGAGAGCTCACGCCAAGTAAGCTTGACATGAGTCTCGGGGACTGCATGTCGGAAATTTGTGAAAATTCATGCCGAGTAAACTCGACATGAATCTCGGGGATTGGATATCGAAGTTTTTCGAGGTGGACTGGATGTTGAATTTTTTGGGAAGATTCACGCCGAGTGGTCTTTACTCGGTCGAGCTTCAATCACTCGACCCGAATCTCGGGGACTGGGGATAATATATCTATGTTCTATTGAGAAAGAGAAAAGAACTAAGTTGAGGTAGGTTTACCACGGTGATCTTGCTGGCATTGAGGACTGCAACTTGCAGCGCGTGTATGGACTGCGCAACGTAGCTTGGGCCAACCGGGTTAGGGGAGGAAACCTCGCTGGTGTCAGCGGCTTTCCAATCCATGTTGTAGTGCTCCACCGAGCCCAAGCTGTTGCCGCTTTGAGTACGCAGGCGGGGGAACTCCGAGATAGCTGTGCCGGCTTTGGAGACTCGGGCAACTAGTTGCTGGTGGCTCGAGGAGTGGGTTGGAGTCACCACCAGTTGCTTATCCGGAATAAGCGGAAGTTTTCTGGTGGCCAATTGGCTCGGCACCGGATTTGGCACTGAGGCTGCCTTCTGGGATGCCGGTAGGGGAGATGTCGGTGGTGGCGATGGCTGCTGCTGCTGTAGTTGTTGTTGTTGTTGCTGCTGCTGCTGATCTTGCTACTGGGGTTGTTGCTGTTGTTGCTGCTGCTGTTGTTGTTGTTGCTGCTCCGGCACATTCGGAGTGTCGGTTCGCTCCGGCGCGGAGTCCTTGTGGCCAGAGCCGAGGTCAGTATCTCGGTCAGGGCCGAGATATCGGTGTTAACCGAGTCCATGACCTCAGTTTCCGGGACGTCTTGGCCTCCTCCAAGTGCGGCATCAGGAGCCGGCAGCAATATGACGGATGGGGTGATATGTACCCCGGAGTCAGTTGACCGAGGTACCGTTGGCGGTGGAATAGGTGAGCGCATAGAAGATGCACTCTGGTTAATTTCAAGGGCGGCACTGCATCAAGCAAGAAAAAGTGTTATTTCGGGGAAAGATTATCCCGGGAAAAGGAAGAAAGGGAAACGAGCTTATGTCGGCAAAGAGTATCTTACCCTTGAGTAACTGGCGGTGTCCTCTTGGCCCGTGTCGGCCTAACCGCTGATTTCTTCTGCCGCTTCGCTTTCGGCGCTGCTGGATCTGAGGATGTGGAGGTCCCGGTATTCGAGGTACCGGTCTCTGCACGCTTGCGAGATCCGCCTTGTTTGCCCGTGGTAGCAGGGCGTGTACTCGGAGCAGGGCCGCCCGGGTTAGCTGATGCCGAGGACAGTGGGTGAGCATAGGCGATAGGGCGAGCATCAAGTACCTCTAACATTTCGCAATCATCGTCGTCTGACCAATCTCGGATTGAGGCTCGGGCTCGAGGCTTACCCGAGGTAGGGGCGCCAGCAGCCGGAAACGGCAGTTGATCCTCATCGTCCGGGTCATCTACCTCGGTGACGGCCGGGGCAGGCAAATCTTTGCCCATTTGGCGGAGGGATCCGCTCCATCTTCAGTCCTTTGCCGGGTGAACCTCTGCAAGTCAGAAGCAATAAAGCCGGGTTATTTTAGGAGCCAAGTATGGAGCCGACATAAGAGTTATCTCGGCAGGAAAAAGTATGTCGGTCTAAATTGCAAGTTACTTACTTGCTCCGGAAGCCGAGTTCTATCATGAGGTTTTAGACCCCATTCCCATTCCTCGGTCATCGTCGTTCGTGCAATTGCCTTGACGCGTCTTCTGACCTCGGGTTTGGTCAGCTCGTGGGTGCTGGTCCGAGTTGGATCGTACTGGCCACTCATGTGGCAAATCTTGTGAACCCGGGATTGGAGGGGGGAGACTCGGCGGCTGATAAAGGTCCTCAAGAGATCATCGCTCGTTAAACCTGCCTCCACAAGCTGGTTGACGATATAGTGAATTTGATTGATCTCGAGGTTCGTCTCCTTCGGGTTGAATGACCAGTTAAACTGCTCCGTGGGGGCACCGAGACTGAATGCCGACAGGTTCAGAAGATCAACATTGTCCGAGCTCTTCACGTAGAAGAACGTGCGCTGCCACTTCCGGCATGACTCCAGGCCTTGAACCCGAGGAAAGATGGAGGCTTTCCGAGGTATAATTGTGGCAGCACCGCAAGGAGTCATTTCTTTGGGGAGGATCTTATCCGGGTTTGGGACGCTCTGCTTCCGGAGTTGGAAGTACTTGGCCCAAAGCTCAACGGTGGGCCAGAGTCCGAGGTATCCCTCGGAAAAAGAGACGCACGCCGAGAGAGTGGTGATGGCGTTCGCTGGGAGATGGTGGGGTTGAAGATGAAACTTGTCGAGGAAAGCCCGGAAGAATGAGCTTGCCGGGAGTCTGAAGCCGTGCTCGAAGTGCGCGACGAAGACCACACGTTCATTGGCTTGCAGATCCGGCTCGGCCTCTGTGCCGGGAATCCGGCATATCACTTGTGCCGGGACTCGCTTGGTCCGGACCAGCCATTCTATCTCGGCTTGGGAGACATCCGAGCCTTCCCATCCGGCGCGCTCGCTTTCCTCGGTGGGAATGTCAGCAGGCTCCGGAGTATTGCTAGCCGACATCTCGGCGGTGCGGCGAGGGAGTGAGAATCTAGTGCCCGTGATGGCAGCGGAATCTGCAAAAAAGGACACAAGTTCACCGACGTTGAGCATCTCATAGTGTTTGCGCGGTGGAGGAAAAGAGGCAAGCAAGAAAAACAAAAATCTACGGAGAGAAACAAGAATCTATACACAAGAAGCTAACAAGAAGATCTACGGAGACGATCTAAAATATACGGGAAAGATCTAAGGAAGATCTGAGGAAGAACTAATAGAGAACTGGGCGCTAGCCGCGGGAAGTGCTGCGACGAAGAACTCACCAGAGTTGCGGCGGCGATGCAAGGCAAAGAAGCGCAGGGCGTGCCGGAGTTGAGCGTGTCCGGCGGCGGCGCGAGGTGCTCCGTTCGTTGGGGGCTCGCGAGGGCCGGCGTCGTGCGGTGGCGGAGCGCACTGCGCGGTGGAGGTGCTCTGCGCAGAGGGACGGAGGGGAAGAGGAGAAAGAAGAGCGGCGAAGAAGACGATGAAGGTTGCCCCGCTCCCCTATTTATGGGCGTGGGGGGGTGTGCGGTTAGCGTTTTTACCCCGCACGTTCCCCGTAACCACCGCGCGGATTGACCGCGCACGATCTGCGCGGTTGCGGTAATCGCGGCCGCACGATCGGCCACATCGTGGGCCACAGAGTGGCAACCGCCCGCGGCGTGGTTCGTGGCACAGTAACTGGCGCGAAAATCGAGGAGCCGTGACAGCGCGTGACGTGGGCGGCGTGCAGAGGCATGTCTGTCCCCGCGCGGGAACCGAGGCGACGCACAGCGTTTCCTTGCCACGTGCTGTGGCCAAATCTTGGAAGAGATCGAGGGGATCTTCTTGTGTCGGAGAAACCGGCATAAGGGCAGATGTCGAAAGCAGTTGGAGGTTTTATCCTGATGTTTGAGGTGGACCGACATGATTATGTCGGATAATTGGTTTAGGTTGAGTTGGTTGTGAAAACTTGACATGGTCCTTCACCTGAGTTTTTGTGTCGGAGAAACCGACACAGGAGCGAATGTCGGAAGGAGTTGGAGATTGGATGCTTGTTGATTTGATTTGGTCCGACATAGTTATGTCGGAAACTATGGTCAAGTTGGCTTGGTTTTGTAAACCTGGTGTGGCCCTTCATCCGAGGCTGCAGGATCGCACCAGCTTCGGGGACTAATGTCGGGGGGCTACCCTGGGTAGGGTCATGATATGGTATGTGCAATGTCCAAGAGTGGACCGAGGTACATAAAACCGACATACCCGGGCCCAGAGGAGGCCGAGTTATGAGGTTGGTGCTAACCGACGTATACTCACCCAGTTATACTGACCGAGATATGGGATACGAGATAAGGGATCCGAGATAAGGGATCCGAGATATGCTGACCGACATATGTATGTCGGTATCCTCTTGTCTTCTGTTATGTGCAGGACGAGGTGAACATCGAAGGAGAGTCCGACATGTCTATGTCGGATCAGGCGAGGCGAGGTGCCTTAGTGTCGGAGAGCAGTCAATGCTCCTGTCACATCCCGTCTGACACGGGAGCGTCTGGCATGGAAGCGCCTGACACGGGAGCGTGCAGGAGGAGCGAGGTGACAGGCCTCACCTAACCGCTGACCGCGGGACATCCGGGGAAAAGGCTACGAGATAGGCATGGGCATGCCATGTCCTGTCTCTAGCAGAGGGTACATTCTAGGTGTACCGTAGTGCTGCAGGAGATGGGCATTTCACGTCCTGTCTATGTCAGGAGTACCATCATGACATACCTTTGGCATGGCTACAGTGCACCGTGAGGGGTACTTCCGTAACTCGGTTTAGCCTATAAATAGGGCTTCACCCCCTCCTGCGTGAGGGACGAGGCCTGGAGACTCTTTTCCACCCATATCTTCATCTTCCACCTCGTGTTCATCCCCGTTGTTGGGATCATACAGCTCAAGGAGCCGCTTGTACTTGTGATTGAGAGATATATACAGAGAGATAGGCAGGAGTAGGGGTGTTACCTCCTTACGAGGGCCCCGAACCTGGGTAGATCGTGAGTGTTCTTGTGCTTGTGTGTTCATCTGTGTACGCTCCTCAGCGTGCTAGCCCTCTCCCGGATCCTCCAGCGCCCATCGGCCCCGCTCTTAAGTCATCCCATGGCATCTGCCGTGATACCACCACGACATTAACTATTTGCTCGGTTAAAACTTGCCTATGTTTTAATTCTTGTGTCTCTTGGGTTGTTATTGTGATTATTACATCTCTGTTATGTCCATTTTTATCAACTGGATTTTGAAGTACACATGCAAGATCATTTTCTTCTGAAATAATTGGGACAAATCATGGGGTGTTGCGAGCAATACAGACTGTTACTTCTCTGTATGAAACGACCTCTATATTTGATATAGGGTATTCCCTTCTGCATTCATAGTTGTATTTACTAGGTGAAACTAAAACAAAACAAGTTACAACATCGTATCAGGGAAACATAACACCATGAGCGTTGTCAAAGAATTCGAAAGTGATTGGCTCCATACAACATATGAAGCAATGAGTGTTTCATAGAAAAAACCTAATTACTAGTGGATCATATATGAATGTAATGAATCAATCAATTAAAACATTACGTACCTCATATAAAACTAGTCAAATCACTGCACAACAGAAATCTAGCAACTGTGTAGTAAAAAATGACGCACACGCTTCTTTAAACTCCTTAAAACTAACAAAGACCACAAGCATTTACCCATAAAACGTAATGATCAAGTAAATATTGTGGGCCTCATATGAACTAATCACTAAGCCAGATCAGTTAGACCGAGTCGAAAGTAGCGCAGAATCTTCTTTACACGGCCTCTACATTATGGTCATACAATATGATGAGGAAATACAGCCGGTCAATTGTGATTTTCCAAGAGTTTTTTCTCAATTATACTTCATCATCGTCTCATAAACAACAGTACAATAAATGACGACATGATCTTCAATCGTACGAACAGCAATATCTGATGACAAGATATAGCTTTTGAATCTTATCTTTCCAGGTATAGAAGTACAAATCACAATATATAGGAGCTAATACTTACATGAGGAAATCATCAAGCAAAGCCAATGCAGCTAGCAATCTGAAACAGCAAACCAGCATAACTATCGACGAAAAGCAGGCATGTCCTCCAGGAGATAATCTTATGACTCCATCTTTTCAGTAGCATACTAGCACATCCCACCATACAACCATCTTATATATAGTGCGATGTTTCACTATCTCCATCACCAGCGCCACTGCCTATGTACGAGCATAATCAGTCAGCAACATGGGACAATGAGATGAAGCGACACGTATATAGTTACATGTAACTTGCATTGCTCGTTTTGGTACTGTACAAGTTTAGGAATAAACAAACAACATTGCATCGACCTCGGAAATAAGGGACATATACGCTCAAGAATTAAATGACTTATTTTTGGTACTCCTCAAAAGATCTTGACTCATTGACTGTTTAGACATGATATGTATGATAAAGCATAAGGAAATTAGTTTATTCTACTACCTCCGATCCATAAAAATTGTCGTGGCTTGCATTGTGACTTTGGATTAACCCTGTGCTATGGTTGTTACATTTAAAGTGGATCGGAGGGAGTAGTACAAATGGATTCCTCGCTTGCAGCAAGACACTTCAACAAGGCATACCTAGCGCTCCCTTCGTCCAAAAATATTTGACGTCAGTGTAGACCAATACGGATTAAAAATTTAAAATGCGTGAATTTACACAAAACGTTTCTAAATAAATGTGAATCATATGTCGATTATTTTGGGACGGAGGAAATACTACTATTATTTGTACTATGAGATCGATACGAGCAAAAGTTATTCTGGACGAAATCAAGGGAGAGAAAATCATCAAAAAGCTTCTGAAAGTGCCAATTTACTCATTTGCGTTTCAGTTGGTTCAAGCTCAGCGTTCCACTTCACTTAGATCTCTTCAGTTTTCAACTGTTACGTATCACACACTGAAATGACGTGCAATTGCTTAAAGTATATCTTTTATGCAACGAAAAAGATAGTATGTAGAACTTATCTCATCTGCTCATTCCATATATTACAAATGTCTCTACAAGCAAAAGTGAACATAGGTATTCAGATTTTAATATGACTGACAAAAGTCAAATAAAATTTAGTTGAATATTTTACTAATACAAATGGACAGCCACTTACAATAGGGCTCATGGCATGTAAAAAATGAACTATCGTGTCAAATGCTAAGAGCTCCTACCAACTCACTGTTATGATCGTAGGATTTATAGCAATATCAAATTAGATAAAAGTACCGATGAAATTAAGATGCAATGGATTTGAGGTCAGAGTGTGACAGTTAACCGAGTTATCCATTTGACATTTGAGTTGGTTCAAGGATAGTCTTCACGTACTAGCTCAATTTCCAACTGTCATCAAACCTAATGCTGTAAAGGTCTGCACTGCAGCTATTCGCGAAAGATTACTTCCATAACACAATTTATGCTTATGGCCAATATACGAGGGCATTAACCTGAGTACTGCTGTTCCTACGGAATTCATCCAGGAGCAAAAGAAAAATTGAACCGATATGAATGGAAATCATCAGTACTGAACTCAAGGATTATGTGAGGCATTTCATCAACAGTTACTGAAGATAATTTAGCTTTGTTACACTGCAAAGTGATTAAGTAAAGACATGCTATTACCTGCTGCGTAGAAGCTTGGGAATGCGTGATACATATGGATATTCCTGGCATTGCCACTGTTGCAAAGTCTCTTGAACTTCATTGACTGGAGATGGACCATGAAGATACCACAGGATGTCCTTACAAGCGTCACATCGTTTTCCTCATCAAACCCCGCTAAAGCTGACGCGGATTTCGCCTTAGCGTTATGGCGCGTTGCCCTTATCAGCCCCGTTCACCTGCCATCGAGATTTGGGCCCTTTGTTGACCGGAGGCCCACCTCGTCCTGTATATCAGGGTAGGGCAGGTATAGTTATTTTTTTAGCCCCGTATATGAAGAAGATTCCTCCCTAGTCTACTCGTACAATAGCCCTGCTACCCCCCATGGCCCCATCGCCATTAATTCGACGCGCCCTACTATCCTACAGGGTACAGGCTACATGTGCTTGCCTATTGCTTGCACCGTAAGCCTCGGTACAGGATGTACAGGACTCTATGGAAGATGGTGTTGCTCTGTTTGGAGAGGTTCTGATTTGTCCAATCGCCGGTCTGCTCTTTTTTGTAAAGAGGATCTCTTCCTCTCGTCTAATTGCAGAGCATGACTAGAGCAGGCACCATTTTTTACAAGGAGAGGAGCGACCAGGAGCTAGTACTCCACATTTTTTTCCAGGCCTGGCAAAGAACATGAGACAAATCTAGACAAAGGAACCATTATTATTTTTGGTTTGGAACCATATTCAAAAAGGAACCATCTTCGAAAAATCGGGACCATTTTTTCGGTTCGAACCATTTTCAAAAAATCGTAACCATTTTTTCGGTTCGGAACTATTTTTAAAAAGGAACCATTTTCGAAAAATCGGAACCATTTTCAACAATCGGAACCATTTTTTCGGTTCGGAACCATTTTCAAAAAGGAACCATTTTTTCGGTTCGGAACCATTTTCAAAAAGGAACCATTTTTTCGGTTCAAAACCATTTTAAAAAAGGAACCATTTTCAAAAAGTAACCATTTTTTCGGTTCGGAACCATTTTCAAAAAGGAACCATATTTTCGGTTCGGAACCATTTCCAAAAAGGAACCATTTTCAAAAATCGAAACCATTTTTTCGGTTCGGAACCATTTTTTCGGTTCAGAACCATTTTCAAAAATCGGAACCATTTTTTCGGTTCGGAACCATTTTCAAAAAGGAACCATTTTTCGGTTCGGAACCATTTTCAAAAAGGAACCATATTTTCGGTTCGGATCCATTTCCAAAAAGAACCATTTTCAAAAATCGGAACCATTTTTTCGGTTCGGAACCATTTTCAACAAGGAACCATTTTTTCGGTTTGGAACCATTTTCAAAAATCGGAACCATTTTTTTTGGTTCAGAACCATTTTCAAAAAGGAACCATTTTTTCGTTTCGGAAACATTTTCAAAAAGAAACCATATTTTCGGTTCGGAACCATTTCCAAAAAGGAACCATTTTTAAAAATCGGAACCATTTTTTCGGTTCGGAACCATTTTAAAAAAGGAACCATTTTTTTGGTTCGGAACCATTTCAAAAAGGAACCATTTTCAAAAAATCGGAACCATTTTTTCGGTTCGAACCATTTTCAAAAAATCGGAACCATTTTTCGGTTCGGAACCATTTTCAAAAGCGAATCAGTTTTGAAAAATCGGAACCATTTTTTCGGTTCAGAACCATTTTCAAAAAGGAACCATTTTTTCGGTTCGGAACCATTTTCAAAAAAAATTAAAATAACAAAAAAATAATTAGAAAAAGAAAACAAAAACAAAACATAAATGAAAAAGAAAACGAAAAAAGAAACTGGGATCTCCTTGCACCACTGAACAGGAACGATAAACTGGGGTACCTCATCCATAGGCCCAGTGCACTTTCTCTCCTCATTAAACTAGGGGGCCGGGCCCGGCCCGGTTGTGTATCCATTCGATACCTCATCCGTAGTCTCGTATTCGCTTGCGGTAGCTCCCGTAGATGTCAGGGGTAGGGGTCAAACCATGCATTGAAGTGGGCCTTGACTCGGATCTCCTTGCACCGAACGGCAACGATAAGGGCAACGCGCCATAGCGCTATGTCATCGGACTTTTCCACTAAAGCTAGTGATCACTTCATCTTGCCCGCTGCTCCGAGCGAAAGAAGCTTGTCCAATTGAACAGTTCTTCCAAGAACCCATATAGCACCATCATCACAATCACCAGCTTTCCTCTTCCATAGTTGGGCGCGGAAATCCGACACAATGAGTAAGCCAAGGCCACCATCGTCAGCCCGCGTAACTACGAAAACGGTGTTGCTGTAGGTGTTCACATCTGGCGGTGGCTCTATTAGTGCTATTTTCTGCCTATCCAAATCAAACTCAACAATGCAAGCGCCAGCAATAACATACGACCAGTAGACTGAGTTCCCAATCAAGATAGTAGGAGTGATGATAGGTTGAAAACTTCTCATAGCAGGAGATATCCCAACGCACTGTATGAAAGATGTTGAGGTGATTTCGCTCCATTTGCCGGTCTCCGATGTGTAAATGCTTGCGAAAAATTGTGTGTGTCTTCCTCTGTCAGTGGCCAGCAGGGCCGCCTGAAAGCTGCCGGAGTGACAATCGCCGTGCGCGTGGCCTCGGTCGCCGGCTGTGCAAATTAGCGCCCCCGTGAGGATGACGATCTTGTCGCTGTCGGAAAACTCCGGGGGAACGGCCACGCGGGGCTGATCGCTCGTGACGGGGTTCCATACCAGGAGGAAGGGCCGCGGCGTCCTGTTGAGGAGGAGGGCGCGGCCATGGCGGCAGCTGAGGAGCTGGTAGTGGTGGCCTTCTTCAAGCCGCAAGGAGAAGCGCGCGGCGGGGATCCGGTCCGGCGGGTCTAGCGCGGGGGTGAAAACGGGGCTACCGAAGGTGGAGAAGAAGCCGATGACGGGAGGCCTCCCGTGGTGGGTGCGCAAGCGGAGGAGGAACGCGGGGTCGGCAACGAGACACCGCCAGCACTTGCAGACGAGGGAGACGCGGGGGAGGGTGGACGGAAGCGGCGGCAGGCGGAGCAGGATCTCTTGGAGGAGGTCGTCGTCGTCCATCGGGAGCGGCGGCGATGGCGAGGAGCGGCGGCGGCTCACCGGACTGGTGCTACGGGCTTTGGATTGCCCCATCCGTTCTCCCGCGCGGCCTCAGGTGGATCTCCGTTGCGTGGTGGAGCCTTCTTTTCGGTGCAGGGCCTGTGTCGTCTCATCAGAATCCAAGTCATTACGGCCCATGTACGCGAGCGCAGCAGCCAGTCTGTCGGAGACCTGCGCGGTCCAGTAGTAAACATCAGCCTAGCCGGACAGGCCCATACAGAGTGAGTTCTCAGGCCGGTTCATTCGCCAGCTCTCGGTTGGTTTTTTTCACACAAAGAAAGTAAGTACAGCGGGCCGGGAGAGACTTGTGAGTTCGGCGCCTCCAAAGATCGAACTTTTTTTAGAAAAGGGAATTTTATTAATCCCAGCCTCTGCATCGAGTGATGCACATAGCCGCATTATTACAAAGTGTAACGTATCTTAAAGTTTACATCTTCAAAAATCACAAAGATTGAAAAAGACACCTCAGCCGACAGTGGCGTAAATGAGTAAACTACGAAAGTCGACTAATATGCTGCCACGAATGCCAGGAGAAAAAATCCTATGCCACCCGCAGGAGTCTCGTACATCCAGCCACCATAAGTTCCCGCTAGTCCGAAGGCAGCAGGAAAGCCCATAACTGGATCCAGTGCACCGTCGTATGGATAACCTGTAAAACGTGAAATTTATCTTTCCTCTTAAAAACAATATCATTCCGACAATTCCATATGAACCAACAAATAGCTGACACGCCTGTACGAATCCTATTTTTGGTCTTGTGATCCACTCCCCTCAACCAATTCCCAAACATATTTGTGACATTGGTAGGAGGTGGGATATTATAAGTACAGAAAACCACCCGCCAAATGAGTTTTGCAAAAGGGCAGGAAATAAAAAGATGTTCTATAGTCTCATCATTCCCACAAAAGTAACAATGTGAATTACCTTTCCAATTCCGCTTAGCCAAATTATCTTTTGTTAGCAAGACTTTTTTATGAAGGAACCACATAAAAATCTTTATTTTCTGTGGAATTTTTAATTTCCAAAGATACTTTTGTAGATATCAAGTATGTCCATTCATTAAATCCTCATACATAGATTTTACTATAAATTGGCCGTTTTGGGTCAAATTCCACTTAAACACATCTGGAACATCTGTCAACGTTACCTCCATTAATCTGTGGCATAGATGAGACCACATGTCCCATTTATTCCCTACTAGGGCCCTCCTAAATCCGAGATTTAGCGGCGGTGCATTGTGTAACACATCATGAACCGACACATGTTGTTGCTGCACAATGTTATAAAGTAATGGATATTGGTTCATCAATGGGGAATCGCCCAACCAAGTATCTTCCCAGAATCTTGTTGTTCCCCATTTCCAATTTTATAAGACCCCCTAATAAAGAAATCCTCTTTGACTCTCATTAGGCCTTTCCAAAAAGGAGAATCCGTAGGTTGAGCTTCCACTTGAGCTAATGTTTTACTATGTAGGTATTTTTTATGTAGCAACTCCAGCCACACCCCCTCCTCATTTAAAAGCTTGAAAAGCCACTTGCTTAACAAACATTTATTTTTTTAGCTCAAGTACCTCTACACCTAAACCTCCCTGGTCTTTTGGTCGACATATAATGTTCCATTTGGTTAGTCTATACTTTCTTTTATTCCCATCGCTCTGCCAAAAGAACCGACATCTATAGAAATCTAACCTATTTCGTACCCCTTTAGGTAATTCAAAAAAGGATAGCATGAACATCGGAAGGCTTGTTAGGACCGAATTAACAAGAACCAGCCGGTCTCCATACGACCACATTTTCCCTTTCCAACAGCCAAGCTTGCCTTCGAAACGGCATTCGACTGGTTGCCATTCATCGTTTCGGAGTTTCCTATAGTGAATTGGAACTCCAAGGTATTTGAAAGGAAGAGATCCAGACTCGCAGCCGAAGATCTGCTTGTATTGGTTCTCTACCTCCTTAGCCTTCCCAAAACAAAAAATTTCACTCTTGTGAAAATTTATTTTGAGGCCTGACAATTGTTCAAAAATGCAGAGGATGAGTTTCATATTTACTGCTTTCTCCCATAAATAAAATCGTGTCGTCTGCATATTGCAAAATAGATAACCCTCCCTCCACTAAGTGAGGTATGAGACCACCTATCTGACCATCATCCTTTGCCCGAGCAATAAGAATGGCCAACATGTCCGCCACGATATTGAATAATATAGGAGACATCGGATCCCCTTGGTGGAGCCCCTTTTTAGTTTGAAAATAATGACCGATGTCATCATTTACTCTAACACCAACACTCCCCCCTGAACAAATTGCGTAATCCAATCACACCATTCTTGTGCAAATCCTTTCATCCATCTATCCCTCCTCTGCATCCCAGGCGACTCCGAAACAGACACGGGCACCGAGCCGAATTCGATCTCGCATCTGCGTTAGCATGAGTCTACAAGTATCGACTTCCCGACGTCACAAGTCTTCATCTCGCCTACCCAGGACGTTTGAGCGCGACGGAGCAGCAGCAAATCCAGGGCAGAAGAGTAAGCGCTCCCCACGCGCGCTTTCTCCAATGGCGGCGGTGCACGCCACCATCACGGCGACGGCAGGCTGTCCAAGAGCGCAACCGCACTCGTATTTCTGCCGGAGGCAGCCGGTCGAGCCCGTGGAAGCGGCGCCACCACAATCTTCTATCATGGCCTTCCTTCAGCGGAGGAGGCCCGTGGCTCCGCGAATGCCGTTCAGGTGGGAGTTCGCTCCGCCCGACATCAACGCCGTGGGCGCGGAGTGTTGTTTCCTAGCCCTAGCTCTCTCGCTCACTGCGCTCGAACGGAGGTGGAAGAAGAGATGGACTATGAACTTTTCAGGCGCACAAACACCTTACCGCACTGACGGTTGTTTTCTGAATTTCTGGTGAGCACAAACACGACACCATACTGGGAGTACAGACGTGCCCAATCGCCACGCTCCGCACGCCCCGGCTCGTGCCCATGTCGCTCGCGCACTGGCACGATCAACGCGGCCAGCCTGCCGTGCTTGGAGATGGTCAGCTCCCCAATCACCTCGCTAACTAAACGCACGCACACACGCCACCGCGTGGCTTATTCCTAACATTCTCCCCCTTAAGCCACGACCTACAAAATGGCCGGCTCGTCGTCGACGTCGTCGCCATGGCCGCCGCTACGGCCTCCACCACGCTTGACGCTGCCTTCATCCTCTTCCTCAGCGACACACGCCGAGCTCCTTCAATGCCAGCGACACACGCCGTTGCAGCCCTCATCTTCTTCCTCGGCGACACACGCCGAGCTCCTTCTCCACCGGCGACATACAGAACAACCTGAGCGCACACACACTCCGGTCGCCACTGTGTCCGACTCGACCTGGGCACGCTCACGCCGGTCGCCACCGTGCCGGACTCGACCTGGAGCGCTCACGCCGGTCGTCGCTTCCATGGCCGTCGCACCGCGCCGCTGCGGCCTCCGTGGCACTACGCAGGTCCGTGATACGTCTCAAACGTATCTATAATTTCTGATGTTCCATGTTGATATTATACCATTTGTTACATGTTTTATATACACTTCATAGCATTTTTATGCATTTTCTGGGACTAACCTACGAACAAGATGCCACAGTGCCAGTTCCTGTTTTCTGCTGTTTTTGTATTCCAGAATAGCTAGTCTGGAAATATTCTCGGAATTGGACGAAACTTGGACAGAATCTCCTATTTTTCCAACACGTACACGGAGTCCAAAGGAGAGACGGAGGGGAGCCACGTGACAGCCACACCATGGGGCCGTGCGGCCCCCCTGCCGCGCCGTGGGGTGGTGTGGGGCCCACGTGCGTCTCCAGCCGCCGCCCTTTCGCCTATTTATTCCTCCCGACGCGAAAACCCTAAATACCCGAGCCATTATCCACGAAAAGTTCCAGAGACACCGCCACCGTCAACCCTAGCTCGGGAGGGTTCAGAATCTCTTCTCGGCACTCTGCCGAAGAGGGGAATCATCACCGGAGGGCTCTACATCGCCATGCCTGCCTCCGGAGTGATGCGTGAGTAGTTCATCCTTGGACTACGAGTCCATGGCAGTAGCTAGATGGTTGTCTCTCCACTTTATGCTATCATGTTTAGATCTTGTGAGCTGCCTATCATGATCAAGATCATCTTATTGTAATGCTACATGTTGTGTTTGCTGGGATCCGATGAATATTGAATACAATGTCAAGTTGATTATCAATCAATCTTATATGTTATTTATGATCTTGCATACTTTCCGTTACTAGTAGATGCTTTGGCTAAGTAGATGCTTGTAACTCCAAGAGTGAGTATTTATGCTAGATAGTGGGTTCATGCCTCCGGTAATATGAGAGAGTGACAATAACTTCTAAGATTGTGGATGTGCTGTTGCCACTAGGGATAAAATAACCGATGCTTAGCTTAAGGGTGCGACTTTAGGTCTAATGCATTTGTTTACATTACGCACATTACTTAATGCAATTATCCGTTGCTTGCAATTTAATACCAACGGGGAACTCGGATGACAACCTGGCGGTGGATTATTAGTCATAGATGTTGTTGGATAACGGTCGATGTATTTTGTCGTAATGCCCACATGAATATCATAGTAATCATCATGTCATATATATGCATTGTCATGCGCTCAATATTTTGTCAATTGCCCAGCTGTAATTTGTTCACCCAGCATGTTAGTTATCTTTTATGGAGAGACACCACTAGTGAACTGTGGACCCCGGTCCATTCTTTTACACTGATAATACAACCAACTTCAAAGATTGTTTCTTTTCATTCTCTGCAATTTACTACTGTTTTCCACACCATACGTTTAATCCTTTGTTTTCAGCAAGCCGGTGAGATTGACAACCTCACTGTTTCGTTGGGGCAAATTAGTTTGATTGTGTTGTGCGCAGGTTCCACATCAGCGCGCTACTGACAACCTTCAGAAGTGATTTCTTGCTCCTACTGGTTCGATTAAACCTTGGTTTCATACTGAGGGAAACTGCTGCTACACTGCTTCATACCTTCCTCTTGGGGTCTCCCAACGAACGTGTGATCCACGCAATCAGTCCGCCGCGGCCTCCGCGCTCGCCGCACGCACGGCATCACTGTGCTCCACGGCCTCGGACCATGAGGCTCTGATACCAAATGTTGTTTCCTAGCCCTAGCTCTCTCGCTCGCTGCGCTCGAACGGAGGTGGAAGAAGAGATGGACTCTGAACTTTTCAGGCGCACAAACACCTTGCCGCACTGATGGCTGTTTTCTGAATTTCTGGTGAGCACAAACTCGACACCATGCTGGGATTACAGGGGAGGGGCTTATATACGCGCGCGCATGCGCGACGCCGCGCTCCAGACACGCCCAATCGCCACGCTCCGCACGCCCCACCTCGCGCCCACGTCGCGCACAGACGCGATCAACGTGGCCAGCCTGCCATGCTTGGACATGGTCAGCTCCCCGATCACCTCGCTAACTAAACGCACGCACACATGCCAAATGTTGTTTCCTAGCCCTAACTCTCTCGCTCACTGCGCTCGAACGGAGGTGGAAGAAGAGATGGACTCTGAAAATTTCAGGCGCACAAACACCTTGCCGCACTGACGGTTGTTTTCTGAATTTCTGGTGAGCACAAACTCGATACAATGCTGGGATTATAGAGGAGGGGCTTATATACGCGCGCGCACACGCGCCACGCCGCGCTCCAAACGCGCCCAATCGCCACGCTCTGCACGCCCCGGCTCGCACCCACGTCGCGCACTGACGCGATCAACGCGGCCAGCCTGCCGTGCTTGGACATGGTCAGCTCCCCGATCACCTCGCTAACTAAACGCACGCGCACACGCCACCGCGTGGCGCTTATTCCTAACACGGAGACGCCGTCGTACAGGAACGGCGGCTTCGGCGCTGTCCTGGCATCGGGCAGGACCATCTCCGATCTGCCGGAGATCACAGCCGGTGAGGCGAGGGAGAAGGACTGCTCGGTGTGCATGGAGGCTTTCGCCGAGGGGATAGGCTGAGGAGGATGCCGTGCGCCCACACGTTCCACGAAGGCTGCATCTCCGACTGGCTCCGCGTGAGCCGCCTCTGCCCGCTCTGCCGCTTCGCGCTGCCCACCCACCAAGACGAGGAACGTATGCGCTACCAGTAGATGCCCATCCCACTATGCATGTGAGGATCAGGACCTGATTATAGACATACCTAATGTCTTTACAATCGATTTCTTAATTTGTTGAGAGCGTTGCCACGAAGCCAGCGCTTGTAAAGTTTGATATTTTCTTCTTCTCACACACTGCATGTTTTTTGGTTAGATAGGAACATGTATATATTGATTATCAATGCAAGTATAAATATACAGGGATGCTAATTAATTTGTGTCCACCCGTTTTGACTTACCGGGTCTAATCTGATATTTTGATTATGCTCCTTTCTTGATCATTTGCGGGACAACTTCTTATTGGGATAGCCCGGCCTCCCGGGTCGCTCTCCTAGGCGACTCCGGAGGCAAACCCAACCCTAGCCAAACCCCCCCTCCCCACCCTTCCTCCTTCCTCGCCGCCGCCGGTGGTCGCCGTCGGGCCTCGCCCGTGCGGTTGACGGCGGCGGCGAGGCCCCCTCCTCGCGCGCATCTTAACAGCGAGCTCGGGAGTCCCTCGGGCGCGGCTCCCTCGACAAGATCTCGGCGGCGGCTCTGCCGCCCCTGCGGGAAGGTCTCGACACGGACACTTGGGCTCCGTGGTCGCGGGCGGGCGCTCTGGCCGCCTCGCGGTACTGGGCCGGGGCAGGGGCCCCGGGTCCTGGCGAGCCCATCTGCCTTAGATCCGGCGGTTTCCGGCAGCTGTGCTGGTTGCTGGCCGTCGTTCCGGTGCGCATCCTTCTCCCTCAGTAGGTTCGTGGACAACTTCCTCGCGTCCCCCAGATCTGGCGTAGGCAGCATCCATGGGGGCTGTTGCTCGCCATGCTTGCGGGACGGGCCCGTGGGTTCGGAGGGGTGGTGTGGAAGTGGAAGATGAAGTCATCTGCCTCAGTCAGGTTCTCGGTGTGCCGGACACGGTGGTGGTTCTCGCCTCTTTGTTCTGTGCGGTGGTGCGTGGAGTTTGGACGTCGGGGTGGCGACCCTGGACGGTGGGAATCTTGTTGGTTGGCGGGCGTGCCGGCGGTTCTGGTGCTGGTCGGTAACCTCGGCCGTGTGGGCGGCGTGGTGATTGACAAGCGACTACTCGTGAAAGTGGTGAGGATGTCGTCTGTGGCGGCGTTCCAAGCCCTGTATGGGAGGCCTAGAGTCCATGCCAAAGGGAAACCTTTGTCCGGGAGCTTCCCGGACCACGGCGGCGACGTACTCGAACGTTGTTCCCTTCTTGAAGGCGTCGTTGCGGCTCTCTCGGTCCTCCTATGTGCTCCGGGCGAAAACCTTAGATCCTCGGATCGGGCGGTGGCGACGCCTTCGCGACGTGTTCTTCTTGATGACGCTTCATACGTCTCAAACGTATCTATAATTTCTGATGTTCCATGTTGATATTATACCAATTGTTACATGTTTTATATACACTTCATAGCATTTTTATGCATTTTCTGGGACTAACCTATTAACAAGATGCCACAGTGACAGTTCCTGTTTTCTGCTGTTTTTGTATTCCAGAAAAGCTACTCTGGTAATATTCCGGAATTGGACGAAACTTGGACAGAAACTCCTATTTTTCCAACACGTACACGGAGTCCAAAGGAGAGACGGAGGGGAGCCACGAGGCAGCCACACCATGGGGCCGCGCGGCCCCCCTGCCGCGCCGTGGGGTGGTGTGGGGCCCACGTGCGTCTCCAGCCGCCGCCCTTTCGCCTATTTATTCATCCCGACGCGAAAACCCTAAATAACCGAGCCATTATCCACGAAAAGTTCCAGAGACGCCGCCGCCGTCAACCCTAGCTCGGGAGGGTTCAGAAGCTCTTCCCGGCACTCTGCCGGAGAGGGGAATCATCACCGGAGGGCTGTACATCACCATGCATGCCTCCAGAGTGATGCGTGAGTAGTTCATCCTTGGACTACGGGCCCATGGCAGTAGCTAGATGGTTGTCTCTCCACTTTATGCTATCATGTTTAGATCTTGTGAGCTGCCTATCATGATCAAGATCATCTTATTGTAATGCTACATGTTGTGTTTGCTGGGATCCGATGAATATTGAATACTATGTCAAGTTGATTATCAATCTATCTTATATGTTATTTATGATCTTGCATGCTTTCCGTTACTAGTAGATGATTTGGCCAAGTAGATGCTTGTAACTCCAAGAGTGAGTATTTATGCTAGATAGTGGGTTCATGCCTCCGGTAATATGGGAGAGTGATAATAACTTATAAGATTGTGGATGTGCTGTTGCCACTAGGGATAAAATAACCGATGCTTAGCTTAAGGGTGCGCCTTTAGGTCTAATGCATTTGTTTACATTACGCACATTACTTAATGCAATTATCTGTTGCTTGCAACTTAATACCAACAGGGAACTTGGATGACAATCTGGCGGTGGATTATTAGTCATAGACGTTGTTGAATAACGGTCTATGTATTTTGTCGTAATGCCCACATGAATATCATAGTAATCATCATGTCATATATATGCATTGTCATGCGCTCAATATTTTGTCAATTGCCCAGCTGTAATTTGTTCACCCAGCATGTTAGTTATCTTTTATGGAGAGACACCACTAGTGAACTGTGGACCCCGGTCCATTCTTTTACACTGATAATACAACCAACTGCAAACATTGTTCCTTTTCATTCTCTGCAATTTACTACTGTTTTCCACACCATACGTTTAATCCTTTGTTTTCAGCAAGCCGGTGAGATTGACAACCTCACTGTTTCGTTGGGGCAAAGTAGTTTGATTGTGTTGTGTGCAGATTCCACGTTGGTGATCGAGTAAACGGCGCCACCAACAACATTCAGAAGTGATTTCTTGCTCCGACTGGTCGATTAAACCTTGGTTTCATACTGAGGGAAACTGCCGCTACACTGCTTCATACCTTCCTCTTGGGGTCTCCCAACGAACGTGTGATCCACGTAATCAACGCCGCCTTGGAGTACACGGTTTGTTACTTCCCGGAGGTTGGGAGGCATTGGTTGCGGGTGGCAGCCTCTCGCCAATCTCTCTTCGGCAAGGTCTACAGCTTCTTCTGCACATCGGCGTGTCTTGTATGGAGCTACTCGGTGCCTGTCTGCAGCTCTGCGTGTCAGTGGCGGTGATCCTTCACCTGTAATCTCCTCGGCGTCCCTCTCTGAGGCCTCTTGTTGAGCCTGTCTGCAGCTTTGTATGTCAGTGGCGGTGATCGTCGGTGTTCGCCTGTAATCTCCTCGGCGTCCGTTTGTGGCCTCCCTGTTGAGCCTTTCTACCGGTGTGGACAGTGGCGGTGTTCTTCGCGCGCGTCTTAACAGCGAGCTCGGGAGTCCCTCGGGCGCGGCTCCCTCGACAAGATCTCGGTGGCGGCTCTTCGTCCGACGGCGGCGCTTCGGCCTGCCGCCCCTGCGGGAAGGTCTCGACGCGGAGGCTTGGGCTCCGTGGTCACGGGCGGGCGCTCTGGCCGCCTCGCGGTACTGGGCCGGGGCAGGGGCCCCGGGTCCTGGCGAGCCCATCTGCCTCAGATCCAGCGGTTTGCGGCAGCCGTGGTGGCTGCTGGCCGTCGTTCCGGGGCGCATCATTCTCCCTCAGCAGGTTCGTGGACAACTTCCGCGCGTCCCCCAGATCTAGCGTAGGCAGCATCCATGGGGGCTGTTGCTCGCCATGCTTGCGGGACGGGCCCGTGGGTTTGGCGGGGTGGTGTGGAAGTGGAAGATGAAGTCGTCTGCCTCGGTCAGGTTCTCGGTGTGCCTGTGATGTCTACGCACGCTTCTATTCTTGTAGATAGTGTTGGGACTCCAAGTGCAGAGGTTTGTAGAACAGCAGCAAGTTTCACTTAAGTGGATCACCCAAGGTTTATCGAACTCAGGGAGGTAGAGGTCAAAGATATCCCTCTGAAGTAACTCTGCAATCTATTATATTATTAAAACAACAAACAATCAACGTTTAGGATTCAACAATTTAATGTTCGAAACGGATCAAGGGTGTAGATTAATTAAGATATATCTCACGTAGTCTTGAAAGAGCCGCATCGGATGTACCTTTTCGTGTTAGTCATAGACTCATGTTGTCCAGATTTTTTTTTTTGCATAGAGGAGGCAGAGTCCAATTCCAAATCGTGTTTGTTGAATAGAAGGAACTATCAGCGTATCTACATCTACATCTGCATAGTTTTTTTTTTTTTGCATAGAGGAGGCAGAGTCCAATTCCAAGTCGTGTTTGTTGAATAGAAAGAACGTCAAAAAAGGAAGCGTACAAGATATGCTCTACCAATGGAAGCGAATATCTCTGTGCGATCTCCTCTCTCGCTAATGGTTTTCCGCACCGATGAGACGAATCGAGGCGATCTACCGTTTCGGCCAGCGGCAGACATCGGAGAGGAGGTCATCGGCAAGGGAGCACCCGACCAGGCGACGTCCACTACACCAGTTTGCTCCGCTTTGCAAAGCTATCAGCCAACACCGACGAGATGGAGAGCGGTGACCTCACGCCTTACAGCTCGCGGGAGGCACTGGAGAGGACGCCATCAGCCCGAAGCACTCGACCAGATGATGGAACACATCACGGCACTGGAGAGGAGGCCGTTGGGGCCTGGAGTACTAGCTCGACCAGTGATGGAAAGAGTACAGGAGAGGATGCCCGATGCCGTCGGCCTGGTGTACTTGACCAGACGATGGAAGCCATCAGAGAATAGCTGCATGGAGAATAGCTGCATGGCCAGGGACTCACATCACAAAGGCATGGGCTCTATCATAGATGGTGGTGACCCGAAAAAGGTTTGGATTCGTTTTTTTGCTGATCTGTTGAAACTGTACATATTTGTCTTACACGTTCTAGGTTCAGTTGCTAATATTTTGCCTTGATTTGAATCGTATGATATGAATCTGAAAATTATACATGGATAGATTCATTACGTGTGCTGTATGTGATTGATATTGAGGCTGATGTTTAAGCTATAGATCAGTAGTACTGCAGGAAATTTCTGGAGGTCACGAGAGATTTGGACATCGAAGAAAAAGGAGATCCTCACGTTATTCCCAACAGAAAATTTGCAACAGATTCCGCTCCCACGATTGCCTGTGCCCGTTTGACGCCCTGCAGCAGCAGCAAGACTCTCTAGAGGAACGGGATTACTTGGGCGAGGGCTCAAGAAATCAGACGACGTAGCAGCTGCTGTATCTGTCACAATGGCGAAAGAAGTGCCGATGCTGGAGCAAACGCCTACGGTGGTCATTGCATATGGCTCTCTGATTATTTCTTCTATAAGTTCTGATTAGACTTCTAATTAACTTTGTCCGTTCTCTGCAAGCTAGATGTGCATTAAATTTGATCCCATGTGTTACTTAAAACTTTAAAATCAACTTTGTTTCATAGATGACAATTCAAAGCAATGTAAGTGCCATTTGCAGGTTACAAGGGATTTGATCCGATCATTGGTTCTGTCACGGTCATCTTAATTAATTCAGGAAAGATCCTTGCTTGCACCTTTTTCACGTATGTGGATTATGGAGTATTAGGCTAGATGTGCACATGTTAGAATTTTTTCTTATGGTTATACCCTGCTACACTGGTGTGTTTAGGCTTCAGATTTTTCAGTTTTCTACAGGTTGTGGTATACGTGGTGTGAAACGCCGATCTGCGCACTCTCATTTTATTTTCTTGCACAGATGAACTAGACTGATCTTATCAAATATTTTTAGAAGGAATATTTTGGCTGGACTGAAATTTATCTACAGTGAAAAGAGATACTAAAGCAAGGCTTTGCACCTCCTGTTGACCTGCGATGTCCACTTGATAGAATACGAAGGTGTTGTGGTGAGTCGGGCATGAAAGGTGGTAGAAGGTGTATCCAAGGTAGACTACAGAATCTACTATGGAAAGGACTCATCCATCTCGGCAAATCTTTCTGGTATGATAACGCCGAATTGAATTATGGGAATTTTACTTAATAATGGCACGCAAACTATTTTCTTTAGTAGTATTATCCTTCGCATGCATCTTTAGAATTAATGCATCTCATGCAACACCCCCTTTTCGATCTTTACTAACTATTGTAGTATTATTTACGGATATATCTGTCTCTCATTATATTTGTGACCAAATAAAGAATGTATATCTTACCATGCCATCCATGGAGATGATTAGTGGATTAATTAAACTTCTCTCGGTATACTGAGCTACACCTTTAATGGAAGTGCACAACGCACAAGGAAATATCAAGCGAGGTAATCTCCTTTCTGATGTTTAAATTTGTACTAATATTGAAATATAGAAAGGAGAAATACCGGAAGAGAAAACAATCGTTAATATGGTACAATAGGTGCAATTTTTGAAGTAAATGGTTTTGCCCAGCGGGCAGAGGGCAGTCTTAATCCTATTGATTCAGTAATAATTTTGCTGCATTCGAGGTAAATACTTCTTTGTGCAAACAAAGCAAAAAAAAAAAAAATTAACGAATTTTTTTTGCGTACTATCGATTTCATTTGCTTACAGTAAAACAACCAAATATTTATGCTCATGCAAAAAACAAATTATATTAAAACATAGTCAGATGTTATTTTAGTTAAATTTTGCAGTTTTTCGGTCAAAGAAGAAAATCCAAAGCGTATATGATCTCTGATGTTTCCGCAGCGATTTGAGCCTATAGGCTTTTCACGAGGGAGAGAAATCATTGATTGACAAACATACAAGGAGCTACGATGAGTGTGCATGGCGACATTTGATCCGGCAAGAAGCGACGTCGGAAAGTCATGGACGTCCGCTGCAATTCCCTAGCATAAACCACCGATGAACTCGAGGCAGAGACGGCAATTTCAGGACGACAAGTTCGACGATGGTGATCTGATGCCAGCGATCTTGACAATATATGGAGGTTTACATATTTAACAATGGATTTATTCTATTGTATAAACTACTACCGAGATTTTATTTTTCTTCTGTTTTTAATTTCAAGGGTGATATGATACGCTACTACATGGAAGACCAATTATGATGATTGTACAACATTCTTCATGACTACAATTAGTTTACAACAATCCTTTTTAGAGTCTAAACCATATATCCCAACAAAGAACTAATGCAATAGGCCAAGTTACAAAAGGCAGGTAATTTGAGTCGGTAATAACATGGGTTGATGAAAAGCTCAAAAATAGTTATGTGGCATAAATTGTTCAGTTTTAAGAATGTGTGCAAAAATGGCAGAAAAACATATTACTCTAACAAAATAGACATCAAGCGAGGATGAAACGTTGATGCCATTGGTTTTCATCATCGACAACTTGATATCTTATCATGATACATATTGTTGAACAAATATGTAGTATAGTATGGTACGCATTTTACATATTCTTAAGATTATGTCAGTATCATTGTAACAGCAAATAAGGAAACAATACCAAATTTATCAGGCGTAATAAATCTAGCCGCGCAATTGCGCGGGTCACCCTGCTAGTTAAGATACAAGAAGTCTCTTGTGTACCCAACACACCTAATACACTTGTCAGATGTATAGGTGCACTAGTTCGGCGAAGAGATAGTGAAATGCAAGTAATATGGATGATTATAAGTGGTAATTGCAATCTGAAATAAAAATAGCAGCAAGCAAACATGAGACAAAATGAGAGCAAACGGTGTTTCAATGCTTGGAAATAAGGCCTAGGGATCATACTTTCACTAGTGGACACTCCCAACAATAATAATATAATTGAATACATAAATATTTCCTCTTCACTATGCTAATCTGAACTATTCTCCCGTTGGATAGAAATACCAATCTACTACGTAGGGCTACAAGAGCACACCTTAAAGTCTGAGTGAACAAACACCACAATATCATAGAACACCAAGACCATCGTGTAGGGCTGCAAAAGCACACCTTAAAGTTGTCTTCCATCTAGGGAACCCCAATGTCACTATGAGCGCCCCAAAATAGTACTAAACAAACACCACAATTTTATAGTGACAACCAACAAAAGAACAACTCATGATAAGTATTCTGTAATCTTTAGCCTAAGAGTCACACACGGTGCGCACACTGTCAACTTCGCACCATGGGACAAAGGTGACTCCGGAGATTACATTAATAAAACCACTTGAGTAGCATAATTCATAAGATAATGAAGAGTAACATCTATGGATTCAACTAGATTACAAAGCTCATGATCACATAAAGATCACACCATGGGAGGAGAGATGACACAAGCCCTCAGCCCCGAGGAAAACTACTCACACATGGTCATGGTGAGCACTTGATGGAGAGGTTGATGAAGAGGTGCAGCCCGGAGTGGAGGCGGCGGCCCGCAGCAGCCACGGCGCGGCGGCGGCGGCCCTTGGCCCCCTTCTTCTTCCTTGGTGATGGTGCAGCAATGGAGGAGCTCCTCCCCCTCCTTGGCGGCTGCCAAGAGGAGGAAAATTCGTGGCTTTTGGTGGCTTGCTTGGAAAATAGGGTTTCCCTTCATTATATAGAGGTGGAGATGCAATCTAGGCCATGGGATGGATGCCCCTTTGATCCAAGGGCTCTTGGGCACCTCTAGAAGCTTCCTAGGAACCCCTCTCAGCCCTAATGAGGCTCCAATTCGTGTCTTGGCCGAATCCATCAAATTTGGTAAGAGTTGGAGTCAATAAAGTCACAATCTTTCAGATTCTCGTCATCCCATCTAGGGCTGCAGTAAATCGGGAATATCTCGGCCGTCCGGACTCGGAATTGGCGAATTTTAAGTCTAGATCGATTCTCGGAAAATTCTCTGCAACTTTGTCTTCTGTCAGGTTTCCGTTTGACGTCGTCTTCGGGCCCAAACGTGACCATCTTCGAAAAACGTTTCCAGACAGATTTCAGGAAAGTCCCAATTCGACTCCAATATGGTTTCCTTTTGTATTTTTGATAATTCCTACACAACAAATAGGAAAACAAGAAGATTTTGCACTTTGGCAACTATTAGTAGGTTAATCCAATAAATGTCATAATATGATATAAAGTGTATATAAAACATGTGCCAATTGACATAAAACATGCATGGAACATCAAAAATTATAGATACGTTTGGGACGTATCAAGCATCCCCAAGCTTAGTTCCTACTCGTCCTCGAGTAGGTAAACGATAAAACAAAATAATTTTTGAAGTGACATGCTACCATCATAAACTTGATCAAATATTGTAAGGCACATGTTATGAATGAAGTGATGAAGTTGTTGCTACATAGAGTCAAATGATTCATTCTTCAAAGGAGTAGCAATATACAAGATAGATTATAAGTGATATCAAAATATTCTGCAAGGATGTTCAATGATAATTCACAAAGTGTAACATAAAGAAAGTACTATGGACCACAGTATGCATAATGAAAAGTAAAGAACATCCTATAATGGCCATAGAGTATTGATGAAAATCTGAATATAAAAGGTGGACACTTTGGAAAGATATATATGAGTAGAGGTAAAGCATGAATAAGTTTCATCTAACTTCTGAACTTCTCTACTTAAGTTAATGATTGTAATGTGGTAATCCTTGGTGTCAAGCTCTCATTCCCCTATCATAGCATCTTGAATGATTAAGTTTAAAGTGAAAGCAAATATGAGTAGTGTGCTTGACAAAGTACAGGTTGAAAGTCTCATGCCCCTTGAATACAAGTACCTACTCCATGTGTTACTCATCTTGGGAAACAAAGCAAGTTCAAGTTAAATATCATTGTAAGTAATAATAGTATCATTAAGAGCGTCAACTGGGGTACCTCTTGTCCCAGGATATGGAAATATCAAAATGACAAGACAAACAAACACAATGAACAATCTCAACACCCTTTTTATTTACCATTAGATAGCTTTTTATTGTAAGGTGTATCACAGAAGGTTCACCATAGCATGTAAGTAAATTTCCACCATGAATGATGCATGGCTTAGATTAGCGGCCCAGGCGTCTCTCTAACCATTTATACAAACTCATTTAAACTCACTTCATTTCCACATTTATTTCACCCATGGTAAGCATCCATAAACAAAAGTACATGATATCAACTAAATGAAATGAAGTGCATGTTGAAAGCTTGCCATGTGACAGCACATATGAGCTAACTCTCAACCAAAGACATTTGTCAAGCCACAACATCATAATTTTAATCACAATGGGTCATGTTTTATTTATGCAATGAAAGTAAAGTGTGCATCAAGTTCGAGAGAGCTCTATAACCAACTTTTCCCATAACAATCAACAACATAAGCATTTTCATTCAGAGGTATAGATAACACAAATATCATGATAAACATACTCGGAATAGCATAAAGCTAATAGGTAGATATGGTGGACTCACTGGAAAAACTTTGGTTGAAGGTGTTGGAAACAAGTTTTTACTTGTTGGAATTTTTGGGCTAGCAAGAGGGAGAAAGTTGACCATCTAAATGCATGCATGAGTGTCCATAGAACTAACTAATCCATGTTAAACAAAGTAAAGTAACATTCAGCATCAAAACATGAATAAAAGATAGCTCTTGATAAAATACTTGCAAATTATTTCATTAACAAGCTCATGAATCATGCAACTATATGTATCTTTTAAAATCAACTCCAACATCCCTTTTCCCAATCTAATAATAGCATCCAACATAAATCAACCCAAATTTCCAGTAGCTCTCTCATATATAAATGATAGTGTGGTGGTCTCACAAAATAAAAATCAAACCAAAACAAACAAAAAGACGCTCCAAGTTTATGCGATAAAGTGTTTCGATCGAAAAAAGAAGTTAGACGTGTGCAAACCGAGAGTGTGTAGGTCCAGTGGGGTTGTCTTCACATCCCCAAGCTTATGGTCTTCACCATCCTTGGATAGCTCTTGGTGCATCTCCTCTAATCCCTGTGAAAAAACTTCAAAACACCGTTTCTCCCATTTCTTTTTCTGTGGGGTGCATTAGTAGTGATAAACAAATAGATTTCTTGCTGCATATAATCCTTAGACAAAAATTCATATGATGTCCAGAAAGTGTATAATGTTGTATGCCTACTCATAAACTCAATTGGATCAAAAAGGTTCAAGTTAAAAGTTCTAAGCATGCATCAAACAAAATGGGACAGAATCTGTCCAGAAAAACAGCAGCAGCAAAACGTATTTTTCTACCCTACTTAACTTTGTCGAAAAATTCCGAAAAAATTCATGCATACAGAGGATGAAAAGTTGCCACTACAGTTCAAATATGAGCTCATTCGGAGTTACAGAATAAGAATTAAAAATCATACCGTGCACAGATTCGTGCAGGAATAAAATCTCCGAACGCTATAAGCAACTTTTCAAACCAAAATGAGTAAAACTTGGCACTTTATTAAAAATTCTAGAAACTAAACTATAAACAAAGTCTCTTGTTACAGCAAGAGGACACAAAGAAAATCAAAAATAAAAACAACCGGGTTGCCTCCCGTAAAGCGCTTTCTTTATAGCCATATAGCTAGGCTTACTTACATGTTATCAAGATGGTTGGAGTGAGGTGGCTTGGCATCCCCAAGCTTGAATTCTTGTACTTATTTGATATATGTTGGGTGAGTCTAGGGGTAACATCCCCAAGCTTGAGTGGTTGTCCCTCTTGATCTTTGTTCATCACCCTCAACTCTTCCACTTGAAAAATTCTCTTTACACAAAACTCAACATAAAACTTGATTAGAGGGGTTAGTGTCTCCATAAATTAAATCCTCATAGGTACAGCAAAGACATATCATGAGTTGATTCTAAACATTAGCTACTGTTACTATGGTTGTGCATTGCCCTTTGATCAATAGAACTACACAAAACACAAGTAATGAGAGTAATGCAAAATAAAGACAGAATCTGTCAAAAACTGGACAGCCCGTAAAGAGTGAATTTTCAGAGGCACTTACGTTGCTCAAATCAGAAAATTTTGAACTAATGAAATGTGTATTAATAACTGAAGATTGCTGTCGTAAAATTTCAGGTCAAAATTCCTTTTCTGTGATTTTTAACATTTTTCGCAGTGAAGCTTAGGAATCTGTTTTCTGGACAGCCATGATAGTTTTAATGATGCTCACATAGGATCAAGAATTGAAATGCAAAAGAGAGCATCAAGAGAAAAATGTGAAACACATTTAAGTCTAACCCACTTCCTATGCATTGGGATCTTGTAAGAAAATAAATCAATAAAGCACAAAGTGACTAGCATAGGAAGGCAAAGCAAGTGCAACTTCAAAATTTTCAACAAAAAGAGAGGAGACTTAATATTATTGTGGTATATGAAGTCATGTCTCCCTCTCTCATAAAAACTTTCAGTAGCATCATTGATAAAATCCACAATATAACCATCACATGAAACATTCTTACCATGATCCATATGCATAAAAGTATCAATACTCTCCACATAAGTAAAAACAGTTTCATTAGTAATAGTGGGAGTAAAACTATCACATCCATCATTGTAATCATCATAAATAGGAGGCATATCATAATCAACATAAACTATATCCTCAATAGTAGGTGGACTGAAAACATCACAATGATTATCATCATAAATTGGAGGCAAAGTATCATCAAAGAAATTTTCTCCTCAAAACTTGGGGGACTAAAAATACCATATTCATCAAAACCAGCTTCCCCAAGCTTAGACTTTTCCATAGCATTAGCAATAATGGTGTACAAAGAATTTATAGTAATAACATTGCTACCATCATGCAAGTAATTTTCCATAGCTTTTTTAATTTTCTCTTCAAACACATCATGTCCTAACTCAAGATAAATTTCATAGAGCTCTCTAATTTTTTTGTTGTTTTCCATTAAGCCTAACTAGTGAAATAAAAACAAGAAACAAAAAGATATAACTGCAGAATCTAAAGGAAATACCTTCAAGCACTCACACGTCAGCAACAGTGCTAGAAAATAGCTAAGTAGCTGGAGGATGTGAGTACCTTTTACCTTACCTCCCCGGCAACGGCGCCAGAAAATAGCTTGATGTCTACGCACGCTTCTATTCTTGTAGACAGTGTTGGGCCTCCAAGTGCAGAGGTTTGTAGAACAGCAGCAAGTTTCCCTTAAGTGGATCACCCAAGGTTTATCGAACTCAGGGAGGTAGAGGTCAAAGATATCCCTCTCAAGCAACTCTGCAATTAAGATACAAGAAGTCTCTTGTGTCCCCAACACACCTAATACACTTGTCAGATGTATAGGTGCACTAGTTCGGCGAAGAGATAGTGAAATGCAAGTAATATGGATGATTATAAGTGGTAATTGCAATCTGAAATAAAAATGGCAGCAAGCAAACATGAGACAAAATGAGAGCAAACGGTGTTTCAATGCTTGGAAATAAGGCCTAGGGATCATACTTTCACTAGTGGACACTCCCAACAATAATAATATAATTGAATACATAAATATTTCCTCTTCACTATGCTACTCTGAACTATTCTCCCGTTGGATAGAAATACCAATCTACTGCGTAGGGCTACAAGAGCACACCTTAAAGTCTGAGTGAACAAACACCACAATATCATAGAACACCAAGACCATCGTGTAGGGCTGCAAAAGCACACCTTAAAGTCTGTCTTCCACATCTAGGGAACCCCAATGTCACTATGAGCGCCCCAAAATAGTACTAAACAAACACCACAATTTTATAGTGACAACCAACAAAAGAACAACTCATGATAAGTATTCCTGTAATCTTTAGCCTAAGAGTCACACACGGTGCGCACACTGTCAACTTCGCACCATGGGACAAAGGTGACTCCGGAGATTACATTAATAAAACCACTTGAGTAGCATAATTCATAAGATAATGAAGAGTAACATCTATGGATTCAACTAGATTACAAAGCTCATGATCACATAAAGATCACACCATGGGAGAGAGAGATGAACCACATAGCTACCGGTACAGCCCTCAGCCCGGGAAAACTACTCACACATGGTCATGGTGAGACACTTGATGGAGAGGTTGATGAAGAGGTGCAGCCCGGAGTGGAGGCGGCGGCCCGCAGCAGCCACGGCGCGGCGGCGGCCCTCGGGGCGGCGGCCCTTGGCCCCCCTTCTTCTTCCTTGGTGATGGTGCAGCAATGGAGGAGCTCCTCCCCCTCCTTGGCGGCTGCCAAGAGGAGGAAAATTCGTGGCTTTTGGTGGCTTGCTTGGAAAATAGGGTTTCCATTCATTATATAGAGGTGGAGATGCAATCTAGGCCATGGGATGATGCCCCTTTGATCCAAGGGCTCTTGGGCACCTCTAGAAGCTTCCTAGGAACCCCTCTCAGCCCTAATGAGCTCCAATTCGTGTCTCGGCCGAATCCATCAATTTGGTAAGAGTTGGAGTCAATAAAGTCACAATCTTTCAGATTCTCGTCATCCCATTTAGGGCTGCAGTAAATCGGGAATATCTCGGCCGTCCGGACTCGGAATTGGGCGAATTTTAAGTCTAGATCGATTATCGGAAAATTCTCTGCAACTTTGTCTTCTGTCAGGTTTCCGTTTGACGTCGTCTTCGGACCCAAATGTGACCATCTTCTAAAAACGTTTCAGACAGATTTCAGGAAAGTCCCAATTCGACTCCAATATGGTTTCCTTTTGTATTTTTGATAATTCCTACACAACAAATAGGAAAACAAGAAGATTTTGTACTTTGACAACTATTAGTAGGTTAATCCAATAAATGTCATAATATGATATAAAGTGTATATAAAACATGTGCCAATTGACATAAAACATGCATAGAACATAAAAAATTATAGATACGTTTGGCACGTATCAGCCTGATACGGTGGTGGTTCTCGCCTCTTTTGTTCTGTGTGGTGGTGCGTGGAGTTTGGACGTCGGGGTGGCGACCCTGGACGGTGGGAATCTTGTTGGTTGGCGGGCGTGCCGGCGGTTCTGGTGCTGGTCGGTAACCTCGGCCGTGTGGGCGGCGTGGTGATTGACAAGCGACTACTCGTGACAGCGGTGAGGATGTCATATGTGCCGGCGTTCCAAGCCCTGTATGGGGGCCTAGAGTCCATGCCAAAGGGAAACCTTTGTCTGGGAGCTTCCCGAACCATGGCGGTGACATCCTCGGACGCCGTTCCCTTCTTGAAGGCGCTGTTGCGGCTCTCTCGGTCCTCCTATGTGCTCCGGCGAAAACCTTAGATCCTCGGATCGGGCGGTGGCGACGCCTTCGCGTCGTGTTCTTCTTGAAGACGCCGCCTTGGAGTACACGGTTTGTTGCTTCCCGGAGGTTGGGAGGCATTGGTTGCGGGTGGCAGCCTCTCGCCAATCTCTCTTCGGCAAGGTCTACAGCTTCTTCTGCACATCGGCGTGTCTTGTATGGAGCTACTCGGTGTCTGTCTGCAGCTCTGGGTGTCAGTGGCGGTGATTCTTCACAAGTAATCTCCTCGGCGTCCCTCTATGAGGCCTCTTGTTGAGCCTGTCTGCAGCTTTGTATGTCAGTGGCGGTGATTGTCGTGTTCGCCTGTAATCTCCTCGGCGTCCCTTTGCGGCCTCTCTGTTGAGCCTGTCTGCCGGTGTGGACAGTGGCGGTGTTCTTCGGTGTTTACCTGTAATCGCCTAGTAGCTCTGTGTCTTGTGTGTGTGCGGGGTTGTGTTGTATGCTGGGTTCAGCACTGCGTATCTGATTCGCCGTGTGACGTTATTAATTTAACGCTGGGCCTTTTTGGCCTTTTATCTAAAAAACAACTTCTTATTCCCAGCTCTTCAGTCCCAGCGAAGTCGTCGAGTTCCTCGTCCATGGCTCTCTTTTTCGCATCATCTCTGCTCCATTGCCTACGAAGTTTTTAGAGAAAAGGCCACATGCCATGCTTTTGATTGAAAATCACATGTTGGGAAAAGAAATACGAACAACCACATCAGATTAGCTCCACGCACGAATACATTACAAGAGCACCACACAGCAAACCGCAACACGACTAAAAAGATCAGAAACTAGATCAGAGGTCCAACAGCTTCCACTCCAGATTTCATGCCCTCGGGTTCAACTTTTTGTAGTCGCAGGATTGATATCAAGAGACGAACGCCAACGAGTGGCATTTAGAGCACGAATTCCACTTGGGAAATTATAAGGGCATCTCAAGCCCCTAGACCGAATTTTGGCGCTAAACTGGGTCGCCTGGGGGCATCAGCGCTATTTTTTGCCCTGTGGGCGGCGTTTTCCTAGCCATGATGAAACCCAGGAACAAGCCCAACATTTTAGAAAAATACAAATTTAGGCGAAACTTTGAATATAGGCCAAATTCGCATAGTTCAGGTCGATTACAATAAAGATACTTAAAATAAAACTTATTTAAACTAAACACGGCGCTTTACATGCCGAACTGGCTGAACAACACCGTGTAGTCGCCGCCGCCGTCGTCGTCCGCGGCGTGGCTGGGGCCTGCGCCGTGCCACCTGCTCGGCCCGGGCGCGTCATCGTCACTGTCGTCGAGGACGATGACGCCCTGGTAGCCATCGCGCGCCGGTGGGGGAGAAGGACGACGGGCAGAACGGCGTTCCGCCGCCACCTGGTCGAGGAGGCGCTGCTGGCGCTCCACCTCCTCCATCGCGTGCTGCTCCCGCGACCAGGCGAGGGCGAACTCGTCCTCCGCTGGCGAGATGTCGTTGAGGGAGGCGGCCAGGGCGAGCTTATCGTCTTGGAACTCCTTCGGGTCGTTCGGCGCCTCCATCATGATTGCCGCCCTGACATACTCAGGTGGCACCGCCCACTCCCTCGCCGGGGCCTTCTTGTTCTTCGACAAAGAAGCGTGGCCGGTGCCAGGTCAGTCTTCGGCCTGACGAGGCAGAGATGGCCGCGGGGTGGTGACGGGGCCCGGCGCTCGTTGATGCGCAGGCTGCTCCCACTGGGCCTTCTCGGCGGTGAAGGGACGTGGCAGCCAGAGTTCAAGATGATGCCGCCGCTGGGCCTTCGTGGCGGCGTATCCTCCGGCTCGGGCTTGACCCGAGCAAACGCCGGCGTGGGTGCGGAGCGCGGCATCGAGGAGGAGCCAGGCGCAGAGCGCGGGCCCGAGGAAGAAGAAGAGGAGGCTGTGCCCACCTCCTGGGCATCTGGGCGATGGGCAGAGGCTGCGGCATCGTGAGCCGCGGCCTGTTGCCGCCGGCGATGTGCTCCAGCACGTACGTGAGTGTACGCCCTGGAGCGCCCCACCACTGCTGGCGGCCTCAGGCGTTCTTCCGCCCAACGACAGCGCCATTGCGCCCAGTGTGTTCCATCTCCCAGGCGTGGCGCTGGAGGAAGAACTCCGTCCAGAACTGGTGGTTGGTCGGATCCCACCACAGGTCCTCCGCCTGTTCCTCGGTGAGGCTGGCGAGCACCTCCTGGATTGCATCGACGCGTTCCGCCCCTTCCGGTGGCGGAGGCATGGGAACGCCGCCCGCGCTCAGCCGCCACTCACCAGGGACGCGCATGTCCGGCGGGGGTCGGGTATCCCGCCTCATAGAGCATCCTCGCTTCCTCCGGGTGGAGGAAGCGGCGGCCGAAGACGTTGGCCGCCACGCTGTCGCCGGGGAATCGCTCCGCCATGGGTGTTAGGCTAGTTGCGGGGGAGAGTAAGGCGAGAGAAGAAGGCGAGAGAGAAGGCAATGATCTGCCACGACGGGGGCGGGGGGATTATATAGCGCAGAGGGAGGCGATACGGTGGCACACCATTACTCCGCCGCATGGGAGGCGATTGGACGCGTCGGCGACCGCTGAACCGGTGCAGATGCTCAGGCGCATTACTCCGGCAGTCTTTTGACCGGCGCGGGAGACGAGGGATGAGGACGCCGCTTCGATTTCGCGCGCTTTTTCGTCCAAGTCGCTGACAGCGCTGGCCCGCCGCGTTTTCGCGCCAGCACCCCAGCTGCCACCCAACGGCCTGGGTTCGGCCTGAGTGCGCCGGCGCTAAAAAAAGGCCCAAACGACGCTAATTGGCCTCCTAGGGGAGGCGACTGAAACAAAAACGGCGCTATTTAGCCTGAACGGCGCAATTTGGGCTCCTTGGGGGGGCTCTGGGGGGCCGACTAGAGATGCCCTAAGTAACTGAAGTGGAGAAATAGTTGGAGGAATTACATCTGCATTGAGTTCCCACCAATTTTGGTGTTTGAGATGAAGATAAATACTCTCCCCGTTTTCTAGTATAAGATGTTTTAGCTAGCTCACATATTGGTTAGGTGCAAACCTAAATGAGTGTATATATCTATACCTAATAATAAAGGGAGTAAGGCTTCTTGTGGTACGTCATTGAAATTGTCCCTGCAGTTGAAGGAAATTACAACCACTACCACCGACAAGTGAAAAAAACATTTCAATTTTTTTTCCGTCGTCTTTTGCCCTCTACCGTTCACTTCTACCACCCGACCAAAGTTCTCCTGACCGGAACAGAGCTATGCCTTCTTCCCCAACCTGCCGCCACCCCTCGATGTGTCGTCTACCTCCTTAGGCAGGATGAACGGAACCACCCGCCGCCGATCCGCCGCCTCCGAGATCCGGGCCCTCCCATGGACGAGCACCCGTCTTCGACGCCTGCCGATTTGGCGCCGCCCCGAGCACCCGTTCTCCGTCCTGGAGCCGTCCGCTGCCGCCCCAATCCCGGATCAATAGAGCTCCAGTAAGATCCATCCCGGAAGGTCGCAAGGTGCTTCTCTCCAAAATTAGTTCGGCCTGATCCTAGCTAATTTACCCCTCTTTTAGTGGAAACCTATAGTCGGAAGCCTCGAACAGGAGGTCAGGAGCACAGGGAAGACCTGTAGCTGTTGGCACCTGGGAACCACCGCCCCCAGCGCATGCGCCTTCTTGGCCGGAACCGGCGCACGAGCGGATGACAACCTGGGGAGTATTCGTCTGTTGATGGGCGGCGCCGACGAAGGGGCCCGAGCGAGGACACGAACGAGGCACGTGCTGCGGTGGGAGGCAAGGAAAATGGCGAGCGTGTGGTTGGCTGCGTCGTGAACCTCGCGCGCGGCGACGGGTATGAGAAGCCGCCGCCCCCAGCCTGCAAGAGTTCGTTACTTGGACGGCGCTCGTGCGTCGTTTCCGTTGTCTCCGACTTGCCGCCCCGCATGCGGTCCCTCTCATCTCTCGCCGCTTTGGTGGGTATCAATGGGACTATGGGAGTACGGCATCGCGACGGCACACGACATGGCGGTCGCCGACCGGGAAGCTAGCTGATACGAGGTGGTACCAGGAAGCGCTTCTTTAGTGTTAAACCCGACGAATCGACAGTTTTCAGTTGTTGCTTGCTTTCTTCAGTACCTAAATACGTGCTATTGCCCGTGTTGTTCTGCATCAGCCTGAGCCGAGCTGCGACTAGGGCTGGACTAACGAGCTGGTCGGCTCGTTAAGGCTCGGCTCGTTAAGACTCGTGATCGTTAAGGCTCGAATCGTCAAGCTCGTTAAGCATAACGAGCTAAATATAAAGCTTGGCTCGGTTCGTTAAGTGTTCGCGAGCGCTCGCCAGCAGCTTGTTAAGACTCGTTAAGAAAATGTATCTGAATTTAGAGATGACGTGGTGACTGACCATTGACAAGGAGTTAATGGGATTCGATGTTGCGTGCATGAGTAGATCGTAAATCTTGGCTAGTATATGGGCTTGTTGAGCAGTGTTGGGTTTTCACCTGTCAGGCTCCTAGTTAGATGGGATCTACCCCTCGAAAAAAGATGGGATCCAAATTAACGAGCTTAATGAGCTGCTCGTGAGCTTTGTTAGCTCGCTCGTTTAGCTCATTAACGATAACGAGCGAAAATCATTGTTTGGCTTTGTTTGTTAGCATAACGATTCGAGCTAAACGAGACGAGCAAATGAGTGCTCGTTAAGCTCGTCGAGCTTCGAGCTTTATCCAGCCCTAGCTGCGACGGCCTGGCTTATTCTCTAGCTTCGTTAGTTATTGATGCTAGCTTCGTTAGTTATTGTACCGAAGTGGTGCCTATTGCTGTAAACTAGATATGAAAAGGAATGTAATTTTCCACCACCGAAACTGTTAATTCGCATGTCCATTCTTCATGTTGGATGCAGCGGTGAGATCCAGATGCTTCTCCGCAATAATAACCAACCAAACTGATCTAATTTACTGCAAGTCGATTTTGCATACAAAATCGGTATATGTTATGTATACAAATCAAACTTTATAGATTAAGGTTTATTTTTATATGAACAAGACATGAATGAATATACGATGAAAATGAATGCATATATTGCAGTATTGCATGCTCAAATCAGGAGAGTGACACTGCTCTCCCCACGATTGTGTGGGTGAGCCAATTTCTTAGTGTTTTCTTTTGTTCTTTACATATGAACCTGAAACTGAATTATGGAAGATGGAACTTGGCTTGAGGTGGCAAAAAGGGTGGGCATCATGTCAGGTTTCAGATACAAAGAGAGATGTCAAGCAACTGTGTTACTGAGTTGTTTAGGTGGCAGATGCTCTGTTCAGTTCTTTCTCACTTCTTCGACATATGCATCTTTTGGTTTATGCACTATTGCACCGATTGGTCGTGTTTTACTACCATCACAAAAGAACAAAATTTGCAACGGGCACTTTTACTAGTACATTAAAACATGTCCACATGATAAAAGCTAAAACATCTTATATTTCTAAACGACACTAAATTGGTGGCTAGAAGAGAGGAAGAGGTAGAAGCCATGGCGTTCAAGCTGTATGTGTACCCCAGAGGAATAAGACGAGAGCTAGCTCGTTTGGTTGGGCTGGCCACATTGGCCCCGAATTAGGTGCGACCCAAGAAGGAGAGAAGAGATGGTGCGACCCAAGAAGGAGAGAAGAGATGGGAAAGAACATATTTGGAGGGAGAGATGGGCCAAGGCCTATTCGACTTAGATGGTGGAAAGAGAGAGATTGCTGAACTGAATTCAGCCCAAAAAGAATTTCTGATTTCTTGCCTTTTCTTTATATATAGTTACAGGGAAACAATTTTTGGCCTGTACATACGACAAGTCTTGTCCAAAAAAAAAAGAATAACCTCCATTAAAACAAAATAATTATAATTGTCTTAGAAAATATACTTTGCACCATATTTTAGTTTTGTAAATTCATTTTGATTACAAAACATGCATACATGTTAAAAATCCCCAAGATATTGATTTGTAGGTTTTATCGAATCCCACAAGTTTTTGGAAAATCAAGATGTGCATATGGGGTATAATTAAATTATTCCAAGTTACTATTCTTTATATTTCCACGTTATTCTCTTCTCTTTATTTATATTCCTTGTTTTGAAAATGAATTTAAATATACGAAATATCCAAAATTAGCTAAAATTCAAATAACAGCAAAATATAATATTCTTTTCCAACATGTATAATATATTTGGAAAAGTCATATTATTCCCTCTTGTATTTAATTTAAACATGTTTGGACAGTATACAGTGCAACCACAATACATATGAGATCAAATTCACAAGTTAAATTTTATTTAAAACGTTCCCATGCAAGATTTATGTTTTGGATTGTCATATTAATCCGCTCTTATTTAATTGAATCAACCATACTTTAACGATGCATTCAGCCGATACAACGACAATTAATATGGATATGAGAGAGTATATTTTACATTCACAAGGCCTGGCTGGCCTGGATTCGGCCCACCAAACACGCCATTCGTGTTCATTGGAGAAAAGGAACTCTGCCTGATCTCCTAAAAAAGAAAAAGAAAAAAGTACTCCTGCCTATAGTCCTGTACTCCTGTGCATATGTCGTCGGTCGGTCGGTGAGTGCATGTCGGTGCGAGCTAGCTGCCGCGCTGCATACTGTGTTGCTGCAGCTTCAAACGGAATCAAAATCATAATCACGTGGCTTGTGAGATGGGCTCTTTGCATGAGCATAGATGCAGTCAACAGGACATGGGGTGTGGGGGAGTCCTGTATTTGGTCCTTTCTTTTCTCTCTCCTCTCTCGCTCTCCTCCCCACTTGAGAGTCGCCTGTGCTTCCCCGGCGCCGCTCGAGCCTCTCTCCGCTGGCTCTGCTGGCCGGAGGGAAGTTGGAGATGGCGGCCGTGGCCTTCTGTACAGTTTAGGTCTTTTTCTTCTCGCCGTAGATGTAGGGTTAGGGTTAGTTCTTTGGTCCTCTATGGCAACTGGTGAGATGCCGTACGGCTCTCTGGTGCTCCTGCCAAGCACCAGCCAGCTGTCTCCGGCGCTCTCCGGCGAGCTTTCAAGGTGGAAGGTCGACGGTGGAGTGGTGGTGACCAAGAGCTACTTGAATAATGGCGGATCTGGCCATCTCTTTTTTCTGAGATGTGATGCTGCTGGTTCTTCTCCGGCCGGCCGTGGTGGCGAGGAGAGAAGATGGTGTGGTGTCTGCATCGACAGATCTGAGGATGGCGTTGTGGGGTTTCTGTCGCCGGAGCTCTCGAGTGGCTCCTGGCGTACGGCGGTGGAGGTGAGGCAGTCCGTCAAGCTCCAGCGGTTGGAGGCGACGGCTGGTTTCGTCTGTTCGGCGACCTCTTCCATAAAGCTCGTTAATCGTGGATCCAGCGGCGGTAGCTATGGCTTTGGTGATTCCCCTATTCCTCGTCTCGGTGGTGGTGGAAGAGGGGATCCCCAAGTTCGTGCTTGCTTGTGGTTGGTTCTGCACCAGGGGAGCTCTTGCGTGGCTTCTCAAGGGAGTGCTCTCACGCCGGCGTCCTCGCCGTCGTCTCCAATGGTCGTGTGGCGACCACTCCCATCCCTCACGCTGGCTACGGTTCTCTCCGGCTGGCGTTTGTGGTCTATTCAACCTCCAGGCCAAGTTGCCGTTTCGGAGGCCCTCCGAGCTGCGGGCAGCGTGCTCCCACCTCTTCTTCCCAACTGGTTCGTCCCCGGCGAAGTGAAGGTCGGCTGTGCCGCATCTCTGTTCCGTCGTGCTGAGAAAGGAGTTGTACTTGATTGCGATTCTTGTCGTACTTATCAGGTCTTTTGTGCAAGATGTAAGGTCTGGTCTGTATTTTCCTTTTCTTTGAGGGCCTTATCTGTAACTGTGATAATGTGAGAGAGGTAGGGTTTGGGGGAATACCACACACGGCGCATAGCACGCGGGGCTCCGGTTTATATAATGTGCAAAGCACTTAGGGTTACATCAAGATGCAATCACAGCCGTCCATCATAGCTAGCTAATCTAGGGTTAGGAAAACTAATTCTAATAGTAACATGTAACCACAGCGTTGACTATGAATGAAGCTCTCGGTCCTTCGGGACCGATCCCCTGTTAAAAAAAAAAACAGGACATGGCACAGTGCAAGAGCTAGCACTGTACTCCATGGTACTATCACGGATCCTGTGGCAAACCTACTTAGCAATTCCTGTGCTCTGCGAGGACTGTAGAAAGATAAGAGAGGGAAAGAATGCAAGCGTTGCAATTTGTTTCGCTGCTTTGGGTAAAGAGCACACCAATGATCCCATGATTAGTTCCGTCCGGCTTTTCTAACATGGCCGGCCACACAGATCTCAGCAGATACAAGTGCCCGTGCTCGGTACTGTTGGCTGCACTCTCTCCATCTCATAGCACCCCCGACCGACCTCAAAAAGCCCAATGGGTACCGGATAGGAAAATTGGCCACACTAGCACCTTATTTGTCTGGCTCGATCTAATTTCTGTCCGACACTAACTTGGAGATAGTTAGGGGGTGTCGGACAATGTCCGGACAAGCCATATGTCTGAGAGTTTTCGCCGCACGGAAAATTGCATATAAAGGAGATTTCAATTTCAATTTCAATTTCAAACCCATTTACATAAAATTAAAAAGACACCCTAACTACTTGTCGTTCTCCGAGCCAGTCTAGAGTGGTGGAGTTCCCGGCTCCTCGTTCCCTGGCGTGGCGTTTGGAGTTTTCGGTTTCCACGCCAACACTTGCGCTAGTGCTGACGTCTGTGCCAGCCATGCAGGGTCTGCACTAGCCAAACGGAATGCCCACATGGATCAAGGTTCCCACGGGGACCACGCCGGACGTGCGGGTGGTGGAGTTGCAACCTTGGTGTTCCTTCGGCACAGCGTCCTCCTCCTCCTCTTGCTCCAGATCGGGTAGCATGGACTCCTTCATCTCTCCTCCGACACTCTCCCTTCCCTCGCCTCACACAGTCTCTTTTCCGTCGTCGGCCACACCCGCACATCACGGCGGTCATGGACGTGAACATGAAGCGGCTAACTTGACACGAGGACAAATAGCTCGCCGAACACGGCATCCTCGCGCTGAAAGACTTTTCCATGAGTTTGGGCGGTGTGCCATTGGCGCCAATCCCCAAAGGCAGCTTCCACTTCACGAAATTCCGAAAGGGATCCGATGCATGTGCATGCATGGAAGAATTCGGCGAATCGTCGCGGTTCTCCTCCTCCTCCTCTTCCACGAAAGTGGAGCAAACACATGCGACGGAGATCGAGTGCATGATTGCCCTGCCTGGATCCATCGATCGTTCTCCGACAGGTCATGCGGCCGGCGAGCGACGCCAACTTTTGCATGCGCTCTCCCTTTCGCGATCGCGACAGCCCAACAGACCACTCTCAAGTCGATCCATGAAAGGCACATCCGTCCTGCCACGCTCACTTCGTTCCGTCCATGCGTCTCCTCTCATATCTGACTATCTGAGTAACCTGTCTAACCACAGGTAGCCCAGGCCCGGGGCCATCTGGACGTACCAGGACCACTCTCAAGTCTGAGCACAACCGATTTACATCTCGTTTTGGTAGAGGAAATTGCACATTCCACCGTGCTCATGTCACTTCGTTGCGCAAGCCACCAGTTTTACATATTTTTTGCACTCTCCACCATGTCTACGACTAATCTGTTGCAAACCAGTCTAAATGCCATATTTATCCCAATTGACAGCCAGCTGACAGCTGGGTATAACATGGATAAGCCGAACACTTTTTTTAATCAGGTAACCGAGTATATTGAGATTGTCGATATATATCTCTTTTCATGAAAGAAAAAAATATTGTGATGTGGGCGAGGGAGGCTCAGATGTACTCGGCTGCACAACGCGAGGCCCCTGCGTCGCGTTCTACTGCAAGTGTGGCTTCGGCGACGACTCATCTGGTGTAGTGACGGCGGCGGCCTACACATGATTCATCCCGACGGCTTGTCCAGCTGGGCGGCGGTGAGGTGGCGGCCCGCCATCCTGGCTTCGACAAATCTTAATTAATAAAATAAAAATGACAAATTTTTTGTCTTGTTTAAAAATATATCGTCTACTCAGTTGTCCTTTTCATCCATGTCAAAAAATTGTCATGCCCAGAAAGTGTGATGTAGCTTGTACTCTTGTTGATCGGTGGTTAGTGTTAAATTTTGCTATCAATAGTGTGTTTAGGCTAGCTTGAAACGGATTAGACATACACCTGGTGGAGACTGCAAAAAACCTATAAACCTGGTGGTTTCTGCAACGGAATGACATAAGCATGGTGGAATCTGCAATTTCCTCCGTTTTGGTACACTGATAATTTACTCTAGTAACTTTGAATTTTCAAAGGCTTAGCCTTCTCCGATGATCCCGGAGAGAGATCTTTAGCCTTGCCGACTAGTAGATGGTGTATGTGAGTCTGAGCAAGACTTATAGGACCTCTGATTCATGGGATAGAAGATTACAGTGTTATGCTAACTGTAAAATTTACAGACACCAAATTTTGTTTGGTTCCATCATTGAAAAAAAAAGACTAAAGTGAATGCTAGATTTTCTATGAAAGTAATAACAAAAAAAAATTAGAAAATGGAGCCCGAACTAAATGGGTCCTGCTATTTTTAAAATTTCAAATTCGACATTTAAGTTTCAAAAATTTCTGATTTTTTTCTAGATGTAGCCAATGATGCTTCCACCAACGGGAAAAATCTGAAGGTGAATTACATTGTAATTTTGGCTACATAAAATAATGAAAGATTCAGACAAATGTTAAAGGTTTCAAAATCTGCACTATTCACTATTTCAGATCCACGATTTTGTCAGTCTTGCACAACCAAAAATACAAATTCTTTCGAATTGGATTTTTTTCCACTTTTCGAATACATCATAATCTACATCTAAGATCTTTTTTATAATTTCTTCAAACTACAAAATACCGTTTTCGAATTTTTATAAATCCGAGCTCCATATAGCCTGGGCTAAATAATGCCCATCTCCTCTCCTCGCCTCTTTTAAAAAGGTCCATATAATGCTCTCTAATTTACACAATTATATTTTGATTCGAAAAATTTTGTACACGAAATATGTGCACGTTGACGTTGTGATTCCCTTTTCGTGCTTGTTTCTGAGTTTCGACATTTGTACCTTCTCAACTTCAGACCGATGTTTGTCCCCTTTCAATTTTGCGAAATTCGTTGCACTCGTTTGAACATTTGAAATTTTCTTTGACGAGTAGATTCATATTGCCGTTACTCACAACTTTCATGTTCTAACTTATCTATTTCAGCGGACATATACGAGTAGATCTTGTATTGTAGGTATGTATGTGTTTCGAATGAGATTGGTATACATGTATTTTTTAACCTCTTTGTCGTCTCCATTTAACTATGTCGTTAGCCGTCGTGAACTCCACTGTGTTCATGGCAACCTATAAACATGTTCATGATCTTTTTTTTTTTTTGAGAGAACCCAACACCTTACTGATCAGATTAACTCATTACAATAAGTTCAGCTCGACGAGCTAGAGCGTGTGCTGAATTATTAAGCAGATGGTTGACATGACCAAAAGTCATAAACACGAACCCTGCCGTGATCTTGATATCCTTGATCACGGTGTTCATGTTTTAAGTGTGTGTCTCATCTTGTGGTCTCCACTCCAACGTGTTTTTCGCTTCAGCCGCAATGCTTGATGTAGCCCGACCTACGTCTCCTACAACAAGTGGCCCAATGACAAGAGCAAGAGTCAAGACACTTCATGATAAGGTGAACTCGCTCCTATCCATGTGTGATCTCGATACTCCTTTGAATGGCTTGCTACTTCATTCTGATACCTTGTGCATACTCAGGCATGACCCTCTTGAAGATCTCCAAGGAAGTGTAGAAGTTGGACAAGAATCGAGTCAAGAAGACGAAGTAGAAGGAGAGAATAATGGGAACAAGTCCCAGGCGGCGGTACTACCGCCGCGTGCAGCGGTACTACCGCCCCAAGTCCAGCCGAACCAGACGCGTCCCCACCCGAGTCCAGTCGAGCCAGAAGAAGCTGGGCGGTACTACCGCCCCACCGGGCGGTACTACCGCCCCAGCGGTACTACCGCCGAAGCCACCGCCGAAATCAGCCCTCTGTTCGATCGTCCGGCAGCGCCAGCGGTACCGTAGCGGTACTACCGCCGCCAGCGGTACTACCGCTGGGCCTGGCGGTACTACCGCTGGAGTTGACTTCAGAAACAGTTCGTGGCCCGCCCAGCGGTACTACCGCTGCGGCGGGAACCTGGCGGGTTGAGGGCCCTTGTCCCCTCACTTATCCTACCTTATCCTACCTAGACTATAAATAGAACCTCCCCATCTAGATCTAGGGTTAGACTAAGATTTGAGAACTAAAGTAGAGCCTTGCTCCTTCTTCTCAAAGTGTCTCTTTCCTCCTATGGAGATGAATCAAGGCCTCCACATGTGGAGATGAACCAAGGCCTCCTCTTGAGGAGAAGATCCCTGCGTGGATACCAAGGCCCCGCTTGTAGTTGCGATTACTTGCTAATCTTCCCTCTGTGAGTGGCTAGATTGGATTGGTTGGATTGACCAATTGGACAAACAATCCTAAGAGTAAGGTGTGCTTGGGAGAGGAGGATTGGGGGCTGCCCACGGGGATTTGTTACCAATCAAGTCTTGCCGAGTTGCTACTTGCTATTTACCCTTTGTGTTGTGATTTCCCCTCTTTTGTGTTCTTCGTTCTTCGCGTGTTCTTCGTGTTCATCTTTCCCTTTGCACAAATCCGTGAAAATCGGACCAACCCGCATCAATGCTTCTACCGTCTCCTCTGCCCGCCGCGCCACGCCATTATCTGCTCGCCGCTCCTCATATGGCTGTCATGTAGAAGTTTGTTCCATGTGTAATGATTTGAGGTAAGTTCACCAAGGAATAAGAGGTGAGAAGAAGTGGAGGCACATTTACAACCAAACCATAGCGTTTTCGTTTCTCTAGATTCAGGCAAAAATCAAATCAAACAATCAAATGGGTGGCCCATTCCACGTTGTTCAACGAGCCGATGTGGTCTCCATTTATGAAGAGCCACTAGAGTTATACGAGGAGCACGCCCGACTCACTGCTAATCTCAAGATGAACAACGCACGGACGACGTCGTACACGGACAAGGAGTATCAAATTCTTTGCGAGACTTTGATGACATGTGGGCAATGCGCAATCAATGGTGCTCAACAAAAAGGGCACCGCGTTTTGGAGGAGGGTGTGGAGGCATTTCCATGAGCAAAGGAAATTGTCTCCTTACAAGATCGAGAGTGATTGCAATGAAACCTCTCTTAACAAGAGGTGGTCGCACATTCAAACCGAATGTAGCAAGTTCTAGTCCGCCTATAATCATGTCAAGGCCCGGCCGGTGAGTGGCATTGGGGTTGAGGACCATCTTCTCCAAGCATTGGAGTTCCACAAGAAGGTGTATAAGACCAAGTTCACCTTGCCCTATTGTTGGGACATGATCAAGGGATGCCCGAAGTGGTCGAGCTCTACAACTCCTTTAAAAAAGGGCGACGATGGATCGAAGAAACGGTCCAGCGAAGATGATGATGGTGATATGGAGCCCGGCCAAATCTCCGGTGGCCAGGCGGTGCGGCCGCGGGGACATAAGTCCACCAAGCAAGATGCCAAACGCGAGGCAACGACGACATAATTGGAGGAGACCTTGAAGGGGTTGATCACCGGCAAGTAGGAGTCCACCGCCGCATGGTACGTGGAGAAACGCAAGGACAAAGAGGAGGCCATGGCATGCTATTTGGAGATGCAAAAGAAGAAGCTAGAGATAGAAGCGAACCGGATCAAGGCCGAGGACAACCGTGTGAAGCTCGCAATGGTGGCCGAGAAGAACCGGGTCAAACAACCGGTGATGGCTGAGGAGAACCGGATCATGATGGCCGACTTGAGCATCATGAACTGGAGCAAAGAGTTTGGATCCTCAAGAAGTAAAAGATGATCCGCGAACGCGATGATGTGTGATCTCCCTGTCACTATTTTTCATGTCATTTGAACTAATTTGTATTTTGAACTATGTCATTTCGTACCTTTCTATGTCCATCCCAAACGGATCGGACACATTTATATGTCCATATGCGGGGAGCCGTTGGAAGTGCCCTTAGAGCATCTCTAGTCGCGGCGCCCAAATGGCCGCCCAAAGGCCGTCCGGACGTGCCATTTGGGCGCCGTCCGGACAACCTGCGCCATTTGGGCGCCCTCGATGCCCACTCGCGGCGCCCAAAGGGGCGCCCCAAAAGGGTTTTTTACATGAATTTCAATATTTTGTGAAAGGAAAAATCAAACATACATAAATATGTAATAGTTCAAATACAATATTTAATAGTTCAAATATATAAAATAAAGCTCAAACGTCTTCCTCTTCCTCCTCTGCCGCTGCTGTGGCGCCCCGACCCGACTGCTATACAATGATGCTGTGTGTCACCGGTTAAGCGATACAACCGAGGTTACGGGTTTACCAATCCCCGGCCAAAACCTTTGGCAGGCGTTGCTCGGAATGGATCATCGGCAACGCAACACCCCGATTGATGCCTTAACACAGGCACAACTATCAAAGCATAATAGAGAGATCAAGACTTGTGGAATAACTGGCACATCACAGACTCTACGACACAAATCATATAGTTCAACTCTTATAATAGAGAAAGATAGCAAATTACAACCAGAGGTCAGAGACCCAACATTACAACATGCGGAAGCGAATTAGGTTGTTCAAAACAACAAGATCTAAAATATGGCCTAAGAGGCCTACAGATAAACATCCAACGCCAGCTGTTCCGGGATGTCCCAAGCTGCCACCTGGGAACCTCAGACTACTCGTCGACGTCCACAAAGAACCCACCTTCGAGGTCGGTGAAGTCCTCCTCTGAAACAAAACAAACGACGTTGAGTTCGACGAACTCGCAAGATTAAATATAGAGCTTTATCTCGATGAGGCTTTCAAAGTTTTATGGCTGTTTTGCATAAAGCTGATTTTATTTATGAAAACTTAACTCAATGGCATCGACTATTCGGAGTATTTTAAAAGGGGTAAGAAGTAACTCTTTTCTTCTAATTACCTTTCTCAATGGCAACCACTGTACCTGTTCTACAAAGGCACCTCCCCGAATCACCCTCGAGGAAGCTCACCTTGCAATCTTGAGAGTACCTTTAGTACCCAGTTTCTAATCATTCCGTTAAAGTTATTCTATGGTCTTATCGTCCTTTCCCAAGTCGTCCATAACCGCGGACACGGCTTTTCGAAAAGATTTACCCTGCAGGGTGTACAATGTTTGCCACGCGTACCGTCCGGCCCATTACCTGCGCATTAGCTCTCTTCCTTGGAGAGCCGGCTGGGTGGGAGCGGTGTCGACTTCTCCCTCGTTAAGGACTTTCCAGGATCATCAGTGGCGCAGGACACCAGTGCCTCCAACACCCTGCCCACGGCCACTCATTTTCCTAACACCACCATGCTCATCCCAGTTCATACCACCATCATCACGCACGCGCAAATGGAAGCTCGAACTAGAGGACCCTGGCTAGCCCCGCCTGAGTTATTTAGTCTATGAGGGTTCCTGCACTGCGAATGCATAGGCCTCACGCATGGTTGCACGCTCAGTCTTGGTTCAAGAGGTAAAGAACTCGCACCTAGGCGACGGGAACGAGACAAAGCACCACAACCACAGTGGCCTCTCATCCCCACCTTTCAGCATATTATTACCTGTCACCACAAATTCTCCACCATCATCCATTCATCTCATCACCTGTTCCCCACATGAACCATCCATCGGACGGCTAAGCATTTAACTAAGCATGGCTAAGCAACAACATAGCATAGTTAAGTATCTCGGCCAACAATACAAACCTATGGATAATAGGAGGGAAACAGGTATTGGCATCGGGAACTTAATGCAACTATAGGATTCTCTAATCCAACAAAATTGACATTTGGAACCGCATGCAATATTATAGTGGAGAAAATATTTGCGGAAATATAGGATAAGACATGCTCAGAGGGGGGATTACGCTTGCCTTGCTCAACGTGCTGGTAGTACGGATCGTCGCGATACTGTGGGGCACTTCCACTCCTTGATCTACCGATGCACAAACAATACCGGAGAGGAACAATCAAAACCACGGATAACACCGGTGCAATGCGCAAACACATGATGGCATGACTTTTTTAATGTATCGAACTTATTTTGGTTCCATCTAGCAATTTAAATGGGGTGCGAAAACTGATTACTTCAACTAGATAATGAAACACCCCATATTTAACTTAATGATTCTAGTACTATTAACAGTACGGTATTTTAATTGTGATTAAACATGTATGAAAATGATGATTTTGGATAGATCACACTTTTCTGGGCATTTTGGTGTATCACACACAATTTATGATGTCCCGATAAACGTTGTTACACTTTTGAAATCCTCTTTCAAAACTGCCCTGATTATACATCAATCCAACACAGAACAGTTGTTTAACCAAAATAGAAAAACAAATAATTTAAACAGGAATAAATTTGATACTGGACCAATTCGGAATATCCGAATTTTCCACATTCGGAATATCCGATCGAAGAAGCAGACTGAAAATTGGCTAAGGACTAGAGAACATCTCGCACGGGAGAACTTCGGAAAATCCGAATTCCTCAGGCTCGGATTATCCGATCTTCTCCGATGTTGAAAATTCCACTAAGGACCTAAGGTCCAGACGCACTGAAACACTTCGGAAATTCCGATTGTTCTTCAATCGGATTATCCGACGCACTGAAACCAACGCGGCGATGGCGAAGCTTCGGTGAACGGCGACACAACGGGCGAGGGGAGGAACGGAGGGCACTGGGAGGTTCAGTAGCTCACCCTGAGCCCGCTGGTGAAGACGGCGAGGTCGGAGACGGACCACGGCGGCGGGAATCGAACGGCGGAGCTCGGCCGTGGCCGGAGGAGGAATCGGACGGCGGCGGCGATTCCGGTCGACCCAGCTCGATTCCTCTGGCGGAGGAGTCGAAGGCGACGCGGCGGACCTTCCTGCGGTCTTGGTTTGGCTCGGGAGCTACTCAGTCGACGGCGATGCGGCGGCGGAGCTCGAGCTTCGGTGCGGCCATGGCGGGGAGAGAAAAACGGAGAGGAGAGGGAGCAGGTGAGCGGCAGTGGATAGGGAGAGCAGCGTGGACTCGAGGTCGTGGTGCTCTTCGCAAGGGAGAGGGCAGAGCAGGGGGGCCCGGACGAGGCGGGCGAGCGGCACGGCCATGGCGCCAGTGCGCTCGTGGCTACAGGAAGAAGAAAAGGGCCACTCACAGAAAACCCCCTGGAAGTTTTAATTTCAACACGGATTGGTCCTTTTCCCTTTAAAAGAAAAACAGAAGCACCTTTCTAGATTTAATTAAGGCACTAATTCATTTCAGAAAAATATGGCAAAATTGTGTAGCCTCTCCCTAACAAGTAGAAGCTCCCCAAAAATTGGTGACCCAAAATAAAATGTTTTGCACCACTTTTGTTTAAAAGGGTTGGATATGGCGTTTTTGCTAAAACCAAAATGATAGTACTTTGGAATTTTTATAGCAAGTGCAAAATATTATTTTGAACTCTTGGAACTTCCTTAACAAATATAAGATGTCAAAGTATTTTGTTTTGCAACTTTGAGTGCTTTCATTTATTTGGGATTGGTTTGAGCAAGTTTGGCATTTTGTTTTAAATGGTGCCAAACCAAGTGTTTTATTTGTTTAGCAATTCAACATGGATGCCATGATGTGAGAATGGAACGCAAAAGTGAAAATTTTACTCAGGTTTTCGGGTTCTCAAACTTTGGGCTGTTACAGCTGCCATGCCCCGGCGTGCCCACAAATGCACCGCTAGATCAGCTTGGAGTGCATTATGAGTAATTTCATCACGAATTTCCAAATGCATTGAGATATAATCAGCGAAATCTGCCGGCACATTGTGATCAACCTGTGCATAAGGACCCTCAAAGTCATATGGCATATGATCATGCACTGGATTATAGCGCTCACTCTCGATGATCATGTTGTGCAGGATGACACAACAATTCATCACCTCCCACATTTGCTCATTCGACCATGTCAGAGCAGGATACCGAACGATAGCAAACCTTTGCTGCAGCACTCCAAATGCCCGCTCGACATCCTTCCTGGCGCTCTCTTGTTCAGCGGCAAAATGACAAGCTTTGTTCCTGCGAGGGTTGGGGACGCTCTTCACAAATGTTGCCCACTTTGGATAGATGCCATCAGCTAGGTAGTACCCTTTGTTGTACTCGTGGCCATTGACCACATAGTTGACAGGTGGGGCATGGCCTTCAACTAGCTTCGCGAACACAGGAGAGCGCTGCAACACATTGATGTCGTTGTGTGATCCTGCCATGCCGAAGAATGCGTGCCAAATCCATAGTTCATGATCGGCCACAGATTCAAGAACCACACTGCAATATCCTTTGTGGCCTCCTTTGTACAATCCTTGCCAACCAAATGGACAGTTCTTCCAGCTTCAATGCATGCAGTCTATGCTTCCAAGCATCTCAGGAAATCCTCTAGCTGCATTCTGTTCCAGGATCCGAGCTGTTTCTTTTTCATTTGGTCCTCTCAAATAGTTTGGGCCAAACACACCAATCACCGCCCTGCAGAACCTGTACATCGACGGAAATCCTTGGCGGTGGCGACAGGAACTTCAGCAAAGTAGTCAGAGACTAACATGTAATGGCCTTCCATTCTCTGCCTCGGCTTGCTCTTCTTCATTCCGAACGACGAGCCTCCCCGTTTTGGGGCAGCATTGGCTTCCTCGTCGGCTTGAAGTTGGAGAAGACAACTGAGAATTGCTATATTCTCATCTTCCTCCGCGGCGATGGCGTCTTCTTCTTCCAACAGCATCGCGGCCATCATCTCGTCGTCGCTATCCATCTGCAATACAACGCGGCCACTGATCAACGACCGGTCGCCGGCTAGCATCAATAATTCAGTCAAAAACCAGGCGAACCTTCCGCCGAACACCTTGCAGGCAGGGCGGACCGCGGAGAGACCGCCGGGGACGGCTGTATCGAATACAGCGGCGGAGAGATCGCCGGTGCCCGGAACCGAAGGCCGTCGAGGAGAGGAAGCAAACAGCGGCGCCGGTGTCCAGGTTTGGGTGGAGCCGGCGGGCGGGGGCGGCGGGGGCGACTGGGGCGACGAGCAAAGTGGGGCGACTGGGGCGACGATGAAAGATGGGGATAAAATCAGGCGAGAAAACGACGAGACATAGTCCGTGTCTCACTGCCAGGCGTGGCCCGCGCGTCGGGAGCCGACGTGGCGTCGCGTTTCCTTCCGTCCGGGGCCGCCCCAAGCCTCCCAAAGTTGAGGACGTGGGCTGGGCGTACGGACACAAAACTGGGCCGCGCCGGACCCAATTCACGTTTGGGCGCCGCGAGTGGGGGCGATTTTGTGTCCGGCACGCCCCAAACGCGTTTGGGCGGCCGTTTGGGCGCCGCGAGTGGAGATGCTCTTACGGAGCCATCCCCTACAAGGCGAAAAATGGTGCAGGTAACCAAAACATCCCTACACGGCCCTACAGTATTTAATCCTACAAATAAAACGATCTAAATAGAATAAATTTCCTCCATAATCTGATTCTCCAAAAATCATATGTGTTGAGAATTTGCATGGGAAGATATTGGTGCCTATACATATCTGTGACAATTTTAACGAATTTGACCCTTTTTTAAAATCATTTCACAAAATGAACCAAATTTCAAATCAATTCACGGATCTAACCCTTTCTCACGGCGCCCGCCCCCGGGGCGCCGTGCTCAGCTGTACAACGCCCTGGTCCAAGGCGTCGTCGTCCGTGCCACGTCAGATTAGCCGGGGCCCAACTTTGTAGCACGGCGCCCCAGACCAGGGCGTTGTGCCTACTACCACGGCGCCTTTAGCTGGGGCGCCGTGCTTTTTTTTCTTCTATGCAAATTTGGGTAACAGAGAAACAGAACAAAAGAGGCCCAAGTACGTACTAAGCACATGTATTGATATCTAGCCCAGTGGTTTGTGGTGTGTTGCACTGTTATGAGGTTGTGAGTTCGACTCCTTGTCCTGCATAAATTCTTTTTCCCGAAATTTTTGTTGTTTTTTGTTTATTCACTCAACCAACGTATACAGTATGTTATATAAAACATAAAATTATTTTTTATTGCCTTTTCTTCTTCAAATAAGTAGGCAACGTTGCAAATTCTGTAATATGTTATACAAAACATAAAATTATTTTTTCTTGTTGCTTTTTGTTTTTCACATAAGTAAACAACGTTGCATACTTATGTGAAAAAACAACGAAAATAATAATTTTATGTTTTGTATAACATAATGTATACATTGGTTGAGTGAAAAAAACAACAAATATTTCATAAAAAATGGTTAATTTTATGTTTTGTATAACATCTTGTATATGTTAGTAGAGTAAAAACAAAAAAACAACAAAAAAATCCTTGTATATAAGCACACGCAACGACGTGAAATGTGTGTATGTAACAAATAAAAGCAAAGTATATATACATACAAGAATTTGCAACATTGCCTACTTATGCAAAAAAAAAACGAATAAATTAATTTTATGTTATATATAACATATTGTATACGTTGCTTGAGTGAATAAACAAAAAACAACAAAAAAAATCGGGAAAAATATTAATGCAAAACACAGAGTCGAACTCAGGACCTCACAACCAAGCAGCAAACCACAAACCACTGGGGTAGAGCATGATACATGTGCTAAGTACGTACTTGGGCCTCTTTTGTTCTGTTTCTCTGTTACCCAAATTTGCATAGAAGAAAAAAAAAGCACGGCGCCCTGGCTAAAGGCGCCGTGGTAGTAGGCACAACGTCCTGGTCCGGGGCGCCGTGCTATAAAGTTGGGCCCCGGCTAATCTGACGTGGCACGGACGACGACGCCTTGGACCAGGGCGTTGTACAGCTGAGCACGGCGCCCCGGGGGCGGGCCCGTGAGAAAGGGTTAGATCCGTGAATTGATTTGAAATTTGATCCATTTTGTGAAATAATTTAAAAAAAGATCAAATTCGTCAAAATGGCCCATATCTGTCTAGCTGTGTGCCGCCACTGTACTGTCGCGTGATGGATGATGCATGGATGGGACGTGGACGTGGACGCTGGGGCCAGGCGAGCGTGCGGCATCGGTTACAACAAAACCTCTCGATGTGACCCCTCGTCGGGGGGACGCACGGATCTGTGTCGGCTACCTGCAGCTTGCTGTTCTCTCTGCGGCGTCGTAATAACTGTTGCTTTTCTTCGATCGAGGCCAAGCTCTGGATTGAACTTTGAAGCGATCTCAGACCATTGATTGCATCACTGTGTGCGTAATGGTTTTGTTGCTGCTTCCTCTCCGTTCTTCTAGGATGTGTTCGTTTTTTGAATGGGGTGGAATGGAATGGAACCATTCTAGCCCTGCGGACGATTCTGGTGTTCGGTTTCAACATGGAACGGAACGCGGCCGTTCCACGAAAGCGAATATTCGCTGTATATCCGGAATGTCGGCCGGACGAGGTGGAACGGGTCGCTCTCCTCTCGCTAACCACGCTCTCCTCTCGCTAACCACGCGCGGCGGCAGAAGCAAGGCGCGGCGGCGGCCCCAGGCGAGCGCCGGCGGTGGCCGGACGGACGACCAGCCCAGCGCCGCCCCGAAGAGGCGCGGCGGGCCGACGGCGACCAGGAGGCCGCGGCAGGCCGGCGGCGACCAGGAGTGCGGCAGCGGCCGCGACCACCAGGCACGGCGGGCCGACGGCGACCAGGAGGCTCCGCCCCAGCACCGCCCCGATTCCGCCCCAGCGCCGCCCCGAATCCGCCCCGATTCCAGGCGAGGGGCACCTCCCCGATCTCGTCGTCTTCGAGCCAGGAGAAGCGGTAGAGGAAGGCGCCGGTCTGGGTGCTGACGGCGTCCGGGGTGAGCGCGGCGACGTTCTTGGGTGGGCGCAGTTGTATAGCACCATGGAGGACCAGTTCTTGCGCGGGTACGAGGTCTGGATGTCGCCGTCCATCTTGGTGGCTTCGGCGGGCTCGTACTCGTGCTTCACGCAGACAACGGCGAGGCGGTCGGCGGCGCCGGCGCTGTCGTCGGAGGGCACGGCGGCGGCGAGGAGCTCGGCGAGAGCCGGCCAGATGGGCACGGCGGCCAGACGAGCACGGCCGCCAGATGAAGGAGAAGGTTTTTTTTATGAGGGAATGGAGAGGAATTTCTTAATCCTAAATTAGTGCTAGATTCATTTTTAATTAATAGATTAGTGCTAATTGAAATGCAAATCCTAAATTATTACTAATTGAATCGCTAATCCTAAATTAGGGGAACCATTCCATTCCATCTCATTTTGTCTAACCGAACACCGGGACGGAATGGAACCGTGACATTCTATTTTTGTGGACTGGAACCATTCCATGCCATTCCACCCGGTTCCAAAAACGAACACACCCCTAGAATAGCATAGACCGGGTGCGAGTAGGATGTGCTTCTGTGCGAGTAGGGTGCGAGAATTATACAACTAATACAATAAATAAATCAAACTAGAATTAAATTTTGGCACGTTCTACAAAACAAAATGACTCTCGCCAAAAATATTTGTATTATGGTAAAAATGGCAAAATACGATAAATTTATAGATTTGAAAATGCACACTGAGATCCACACTTTTATCATTTTTATCTGCCTAATGTAAATTATTTAAATTTAATATTTTGCACGTTTGCGAATACACCATTGGCTACATCTAGGAAAAATTTCAAATTATAGAATTTAAAATAATCAAATAAATACTATTCTTTCAAAATTTTAAACTCGTAACTATATTTACAATTTCATATATTTTTTATAAAAACCATGCGTGTTCCCAATGATGTATAGTACAAGCGCGTAAAATCTCAATGCAAAAATCTTTATATTATAATCTACACTAAAATAATAAAAATTTAGAGATTTAAAACTATGCAATGTTTATTATAATCAGGTCTGTAAATTTGTCATTTGTGTGTAGGTCGGAAGACAAAAAAATTCGTGTTGTGATTTTTCATATCTATAGGATGCATGATCAAGAATATGCATGATCAGAGTGGAGATTTCGTGCTCCCGAGCTCCGTGATCTCACTATTTTCAAAAAAATCAAAACTATATTTCAGAGTTTAAAAAATCTGAAAAAAGCATGCATATTCTCACAATTATCTTACAATCATGAAGAATCTTAATACAAAATATATTGAGTTTTGAGCTAAAAAATGACAAGTGTATATATCTGATTATAGTGAACAATGTATAGTTTTAGATCTCCAACTTTTGTCATTTTTGTTCAGCCCATAATACAAAACATTTCACATTGTGATTTTGCATGCTTATAGTAGTATACATCATTGAAAGCATGCGATTTTTTTCAAATTTGTATGAAACTTTTAAACATATTTTTTGAATTTTATAAATTTGTTGGATCAGTGGAGCTCGGGAGTCCAAATAACTTTCCGTAATCTTGCTGATTATCCCGTGACACATCAGTTATTTATTTTAGATAGCCACATACACGACAAAATGTCTCTTGTAACCAGTACACACTAACGGTCTAGGCCACATATTTTACAAGCAGCACTTGCTGTTGTGACATACCAGGTTACAAAGGATACAAACTAACGGACCAAAAGTAGACTAGCTATCACTGATTTCTTTTCTCTTCATCTATGTTTAAGTTTGCTTTCAAGCTTTTTTTTTTGAGAGCTTCTTCTGAGAATACAAGTTGTAGTATCTGATTGGACACACATGCACGCACACCACACGCAGTCCGTACGTCTTGAGAGTCTTCCGAAGTCCAGAGCTCCAGGTACGACGGGCACGTCGATCTCGCCTGTGGCCCATAGTAGGCATCGCTGAATTTATTCCGGTGAGACGCCAGAAAATCGTCCCCGCTGGAGATCGATCCCTGGTGGGCTGTGTGTGCACACCCGCACCACTAGCCACTCGAGCACATGCTCGGTCTCAGTTTGCTTTCAAGCTAGGAGCAGCTGAAGACCAATGTGAGCTCAGCAAATAGATTACGATCTTCGCCTGAGATTGATGGGATATCCTTTCAGGGTTCGAGTGGTGGGAAAGAAGACAAGCCTATCTTCCTCAGCCGCTTCCCAACTGAAAAATCATTGGTCAAGATGCACGAACGAATCAGAGTGGCATCTAATTTGGAAATTCATTTGCAACGATCTAGACACTAACACTAAAAAACAGAGTACATCTTGAATAAATGATAAAGATGGCTTACCTAAAACGCATTACAAGATGATGGAGGAAAACAGAGATGACAACACGAGCAAGCTCATAGCCAGGGCACAACCGGGGTCCGCCACCAAACGGAGTAAACAGGTTCGCCCCGACCTCATTCTGAAGTTTATTGTTCCTCTGCACCAGCAACAAAATGAGCACATAGTACCATCAAAACTGTTTGATTCTGCGTGCATTTGCTAAACTTCTTTCATCAATGACATACAGAACAAGTAGGCCAGTCGCAATTATAGTACCTGCCATCTCCAAGGGTCAAACATCCTGGCATTCTCATAGTGCTCGCTATTGAGGTGCACAGCTCGGAATGAAGCGAAAATCTTGCAGCCCTTCGGAATCGTGTAGCCTAAAAATGAATAATGCAAATGTTGCACATTAGCGATGGTTCCTGTCCAAAAGGTCTCGAAACCTTGGGCGTGTTAACTGAAATACCTTTGAAATGAATATCAGTGTTTGCTCGTCTGAATACGCCACTAATGATGTTAGCCACACGAAGTGTCTCATTTATCACCTGCAGAAATGTCATCCCTTATTACGACGTGAAAAATCCCACTATGATAAAATGTTATCCTCGAGAAATATGTCGGCATCGCATTTTTTACATGAAATAGAAATCAATTTGAGAATACAGCGGCATTCGAATCATTACAGATTGGGTGAATGTCATTGACTTGTAATCGCTCCACTCTAGGGGTTGGTTTTCGCCTTTCATCTTTGTCATATCTTCATGCTCTTTCTGTAAAGTCACCAAGACATCAGGATCAATTGCACATGTATGGAAGCAGCATATCACCGAAAACAATGAGATAACATACAATGGCTTAATTTACTGAAGGCATTTAATCTAAAAGAGGTTCGTATTCAGCCACATTATGGTTGGTTCCTGCAAATAATTCTCACTTTTACTGTCACTGCTAGGTTGGACAGATTTGGAGACAAAACTGTAAAAGAAATAACAAGAAAAAGACCATTTCTATGCATACACTGATACACCATGTGCAAACATGCCATTCGAAGAAAAGAATTTTGTGTTCATATCAGATCTATTGATGGATTACAGGCAGATAAAGGATCAGTCAACATCACATCTGTCCGAAACCAGGATGCTAATAGTTAGAAACAAATTGAACAATAACCATGTATTAACAACATATTATCTGAATTAAGAAACTGCACTTGAGGTCGACCCAAAAAAAACAAGACGGCAGCAGCAAATTTTCTGTTGGATGAGAGCTGATGCATAAAAGGTTTACCTAACCAATCCCCCAATTATAAAAACACATTATGAAATCGGTTGAGAAATCCAACTAGGGGCTAGGGTCCGGCCATATTTGACAGTACCCACTACCACACGTGCACACAAATTGACAAATTACCAAACAATTTACATGACTGACTCCTCCATACCTTAAGCTCTGCCAGCGCCGCCGGCGTCTCGGTGAGGAACTTGACGGCGACGGTCATGAGGACGGGCGTGGTCTCGTACCCAGCAACCAGCAGGGACAGGCAGAAGTCCACCATTTCCTCCTCCGAGAAGCTCCCACCCTCCGCCTCAAGAAGCTCCTCCACCATGTCCTTCTTCTCCCTCTTTCCCTCCATCTCCTCCGGCACACCACTCTCCTCCGCTCTCTCCTCCATCCTCTTCCTTATCACCTCCCTCAGCGCTCCGGCCACCTTCTTCCTCGACTAAAGCAAAACAGATAACAGAAAATTACGGCAAACGCACATCAACAACACAGACAAATTTGTGCACAAGGCAATGTGCATATGAAAGGGGAGGGACGGAGGCAAGTGGACGAGCACCTTGAGGGCCTGGCCGTAGGTGGTGAAGGGGAGGAGTGAGGCGAAGGGGAAGGGGATGGAGAAGAAGCCGTCGATGAGCTTGACGTACTCGCGGCGGAGGCTCTCTGTCCAGGGCCCGGGCTCGATGCTGACGAGCTGCTTGACGGTGAGGTTAAAGGTGATCTTCTTGGCCTCGTCCAGGAGGCGGACAGTGGCGGTGGGCTCCCACTGGCGCATGGTTGCGAGCACGAGCCGGTCTATGTGCGCGAGGAGGGGCGGCGAGGCGGGGCGTCCGAGGCGGGTGAGGGTGAGGGAGTGGAGGCGCTTGTGTGCGGGGCCGCGGGTGAGGAGCAGGGAGTGCGCGCCGAGGAGAGTGGTGATGGAGGAAGGGTAGCTGCAGCTGACGGCACGGCCCTCGGCGGCGAGGAGGAGGCGGTTGAAGGCCGGGTCGGCGGAGAAGACGGTGCGCTCGCCGAAGAGGTGGGTGGTGAACACGCCGCCGTGCCTCGCCACGCGCTCGTCGATGAATGGCTCGGGGTTGGGCGTCTTGTACGCCGAGATCAGCCGCAGCGTCTCGCCGATCAGGGGCAGCCCCCTGCTCCCAGGCGGCAGCCGCGGCCTCTGCTTCCGGCCCCCAACCGCGCGCCCCACAAGAAACCATCGGAATACCAGACCGGAGACGAAGATGGCAACTGCAGCGGCGAGGAGCTGCAGCGCGCCGGCGTCCATGGCCATAATAGCCGTGGCCATGGCCGTGTGCGTTTTGGCTTGGTTGGGTGGGGAGTGGGGCTGAGATTAGTGACGCTGCGACAGCCAGAGGAGGGGAGGGGCATGTTTCGGGGCTTTTCTAGGTGGGTTTAAATAAAAAAATAATTGGGGATACTGTGAGAGCTTGAGAAAAGGTGTTGAGGATTAAATTAATGGATAGAAAAACTGTATGGTCTTGTCCAAAAGGGGAATGTGTTGCAGTGGCCATGTTAGGGAAAAGGGCATGTACAATGATTTTTGGTAAAATCAATGGCATATAATCTCCGTTCCATGAATACTTCTTTTTGAGGGTCTCTTTCGATCGGAGGAATTTTGAAGGGTTTGAATCCTATGAAATTAATGAAATCTCTTTGGATAATAAGATTGGGGTCACTAAATTCTTATGAAATCCATTCCTATGGCCCCAATTATATAAGATTCTCAACATGAGTCTAAACCTTATTTTAGTTTTCCTTCACGAAGTCCAGTGCAGTGTTACTCTACTCTCTCTAGTCTCTGTCATAAATCCTCAAAATTCGTATGATCAATTCATTTGCACCATCCAAAGGCATCTGATTCTTGCGTTTCAAAATCCTGTGGGAATCCACATCATAGGACATCTCAATCCTGGGTTTTTCCTCTTCCCGTGTTTCTAAAATCCTGCAACCCAAAGAAACCCTAAAAAAATAAATTCCACCAGCTTCCTTGAAGATAATTATCGCAGTGGGACTGTGCCAATGTCAACATAATTTTGGTCCGCCGATCACGATTAGAGTATCAAACGCATGGTTAGAGGAATGGGGGTCTCACTACATTGACACTTTACTGAGCGCTTTTAGGCTGCCCATATAGTGGAAGTGGAACATCGAAACCCGTCATAATAGGCTAGCATACTCGCTCCCTTTGAAAAAGTATGTACTAAAATGAATATATCTAGACATATTTTAGTGTTAGATACATCCATTTCAGCGACATCGTTTTCCGGACGAAGGGAATATAATACATCATGTACTCCAGGTAAAAAGATGATATATGTTACTATAATTAATGATGAGAGAGGATAGTGTTATTATAGTTAGATATTGTAACAGTAAACATTACAAAACAAGATGAGGGTACATAACAATAAATACAATATTGCATAATCCCACACATAGGTTACTATCCATTATGAAAGTAGTAACATAAACTAGTATTTTGTGCATGATACTAGTGTATGATAATCTCCACTATGACTAGTCTAAAGTTTACGGTTGTGATACGGGACACTTAAAAGTTGCCAAAAATAACCGTGTCACAAAAAAATGCCTCTGGCATTTGTAGCCGCTAGATGGACACGCAACGTGCAAAAGAGGTGTTATGCCACACCTCACTGTCCATCAGGGATCGTTGCTCGACTATGACAGGCGTCTTCGGCGTGTAGCCTGCATCTCCAGCTACCACCAACCTTTCTCCCGCCATTGTTGCATCCAATAAGCTTGTTTCATATTGATTTCCCCAACCAATCTTTCATACCTTGAAGAGAATCGAAAGAGGAACCCTAGATCTACATTCCCACCAACCTAAAGCTGACTTACCATTAAGTTCATTGAGAGCTTCTTACTCATATGTTGTTTTGGGAAACCCTAGGTGGTTGGGTTTGCATGGAAGCTTCTTAGTGTGTGGAATCACTTCAATTTTTTTTGCATAGGTGCGAGGATTACCTCCATATCACGCTTAGTGAAAGGGCTCTCACTTGGTTTGGAGAGCTTGCTTGAGAAGACGGCTTGATTTAGAGTCCCCCAAGGACTTGAACTTCGGGATACATCATCGTTTTTTCGTATCCTTCCAATCCAGTTATTTCGATCCTTCCTTTTACTTACTCGTATCATGTATCACTTCATATAGGATTGTCAACCTTGTTATTTTTAGGTTCACCCTATTTATGCAAAATTACCCCTAAAATCAATGATTTTTATAAAAACAAATAGTCGCATATTCGTCCCCTCTAGGCGCCATCTTTGATCCTTCACCATCGGCCATGTTGAAGTCTTCATTGCCGCTCCTCGTGAAATGTTCCGGTTCGGGACGTTCGACTTCCTCGCTGATGCAGTCAACAAACTATGCCTCCCTTATATATTTTAAACATATCTATATCTAATATTTTTTATCGTTTCAGAATATTATACCATTGCAACATGCTTTTACCATGATTTTATATAATGTTACATTAATTTATTGTACTAACCTACAACCCCGTGCCAAGTGCCAGTTTATGTTTCCTATTGATTTTGCATCGCAGGAAAATGCCAAAAATCAAGCTACGGGTAAAATACGGGAAAGATCCGAAAACAACATATTTTTTCAAGAGTGACACAAAGAACAAAAAGGGGGCGCCAGAGGGCACCCACCTGACGCCGCGACCCTACGGCGCAGCCCAAGGGCCACGCCCTACATGCGCTCCGTCTCCTCCTCTGTCGTCTTGCCTCGCCCCTTCGCCTATATAAATTCTCTGAGCTAATATGTAGACAAAAAATAATCGCTTCTGGAAAATATGATACAGAGCCGCCGCCATCTCGTGGACGGATGTATAACCCTGTTCCAGTACTCTGCCGGAGGGGGAATTCATCACCGGAGTCATGTACAACACCGCAGCTGTCTCCATGATGATGCGTAAATAGTTCATACTTAAACTACGGATTCATAGCAGTAGCTAGATGGTTATCTTTCACTTATGTTTCTCAATACAAATGTCTCGTGAGCTGCCTAACATGATCGAGATTCATATGATTTAATTGATATTGTTGTTATGTTTGGTGTGATATGATGAACTATAATGTTATGATAATATCGTGCATGTTATATGATAATACTTGGTTGAGTTGCTTATTTGTTGTTCCTAAAATCCACTGATGCATTTTGTGCGCAAGCTGAGTGTAGCAAGGCTTAGGTTTTGCAAGATGTCCTCTATGATCAAAGTTGTGTAACCAAGGTTTGTGCTGTTTGCCAGAAAATCAAATGCGAGTTCAGACGGGAAATACCTCAAGCTTTAATTACATTTTTTTCTCTCATATTTCATATACTCATCTGATTTCACTTGCAGCAGGAAGTGAAAGATAGCATAAAGAACTTTAGTGCCTTCTGCTCATGCTTAAGATGGTTCCCTATCATTGTTGTCCAGAAAAGGGTCCGTGTGTCTGTCTCTCCCAACCAGTTGCGACTTGCGAACATGGTACGAACACCCTGCCCCTCACCGTCCTTTCTTGTACGCCATGGAACAGAGATGATGCAGAAAACAACGTTGGTAACCCTAACTTTGGGGACCTAATAACAAACCCTCACTCGACCCCCATCCTATCCCCAAACCCTATAACTCAATTTATACTTTGTACACGATGGAACAGAGATGATGCGGAAAACAGAGCCATCGAGGAAAAACGCGACGACTTGGCAAAGATTGGAGAGCTAGGAATAGTTGTCGAGTTGATGAAGAGAAAGGAGCACAATCAGTCTGGACCCTTGTAAATCGGAACCAATGGACACAAATTAGCATCCGTGTACATTTATTCTTGCATTGATAATCAAATATACGTGTTCTTGTCTAACCAAAAAAAACATGTGTGACAAGACGAAAATATCAAAGGTTACAAGCTCTCTACAACCAGGTCTAGTAAAGACTGTCTATAATCAGGGCCTGATCCTCACATGCATAGCAGGTTGGCCATCTACTGGTAGCACGTACGTTCCTCGTCTTGGTGGGTGGGCAGCGCGAAGCGGTAGAGCGGGCAAAGTCGGCTGACGCGGAGCCAGTCGCAGATGCAGCCTTCGTGGAACACGTGGGCGCACGGCATCCTCCTCAGCCTCTCCTCCTCCGCGAAAGCCTCCATGCACACCGAGCAGTCCTTCGATCTCCCTGGCCTCCCCGGCCGTGATCTCTGGCAGACCGGAGATGGCCTTGCCTGACGCCGGGACAGCGCCGAACCCGCCGTTCCTGTACCACTGCATCTCCGCGCCCGCGGCGTTGATGACGTACGGGTGGGGCGAACTCCCACCTGAACGGCATCCGCGTCCGCGGAGCCACGGGCCTCCTCCGCTGAAGGAAGGCTAGGATAGAAGGGCGTGCTGGCGCTTCCACGGGCTCGGCCGGCTGCCTCCGGCAGAAATACGAGTGCGGTTCTGCCCTTGGAAAGCCTAACGTCGCCGTGATGGTGTCGTGAACCGCTGCCATTTGAGAAAGCCCGCGTGCGTGCGCTCGCTCTTCTGCCCTGGATTTGCTGCTGCTCCATCGCTCAGTCGTCGTCCTTGCCAGGCGAGATGGAGATTCTTGACGATGAACTAAGCGTATGAAGCGTGTTCGTGGGAACGTCGGGAAGTCGATACTTGTAGACTCATGCTAATGCAGAGGCGAGATTGAATTCAGCACGGTGTCCGTCAGTGCCCGTGTCTGTTTGAGTCGCCTGCGCTGCAAAGGAGGGCTAGATGGATAGTTCGATCTTTCGACGCTTGGAACTCGCAAGGCTTCCGGCCCGCTCAGTACTAGTGTGAAAAAACCGACCAAGGGCCGGTAAACTTGCGGTCCATTTAAACACTGCGCTAATTTGGGCCAGGATGGTGCAGAAAGAATTAGAGGTCGTTATGAGCTCCTGCTTTTAATGTACTCGTACTGTTTTTTGTGGCCCAGCCTACCGCGTACATGTTTAGTTTTTTTTAGTGGACACAGTTTTTTTTACAGCTCCAGTGGTGTTTTCACCCCTTGAGGTATGTCTAATACTCTCTCCTTCACATTATAAGATGTTTTAGATATAACATATGTTGTCTACATTCAGATTAAAATGAATGGACATGTATATTAAAGCGTGTCTATATAGATGTGTATACGTTTGAATGTGCAAAATGACTAAAACATCTTACATTTAGAAACGGAGTGAGTAGCTCGTATAAATCCATACCTAGAAAGCCGAAGTCCTCTCATCTCAATATTGCTCACAAAGACAAGGGGGAATAGGTCAACAAATTTGACATTTAGGATAACTGGAAACAGCTTCGATGTTCAACTTGATGCATCAACAGATAACACTGATCCAATGATTATATCAATGTGATATATAATATGGTTGGGAAATGATCAGATGGTACCAAGTCCTTCACAGAGACAATGTAAACTTGTATGACCTAACCGGGAATGTTGATACAATTATGATTACTATCTCTTTCCCCAGTTTCCCGAGTATCTAGAATTTGCCGAGTAATGTCTTACAAATACTCGGTATATGAGTTTGTCTGCCAAGTGTTTTTTTCCAATGCTCGGTAATAAGCGATTTGTTACCGGCCGAGTTACCGCGATTATGAGCCATTAACCGGATTTCCTGGCCCCCTCCGGTAAATAAGTTTATCGAGCGAAAAATCCCGGACCGTTTGAATTTGAGCCATCTTCCTCCCAAAATCTTATTTAATTTTCTATTGTCTAAAGTTTGATTTTAACTAAGAATCTTGTCTGGTAACCGATCGGTAATTTCCCAGTAACCGTGGTACCAGAAATCCCGGCCCCTCCAAGATTTGTTTTTCATATGGTAACCAAATCCTTGTCATTAATCACTCTAGATGTCGAGTTCCAAGGGAAAAACACCCGGTAATCAGTCACATACTCGGGGTCTACTTCCTCTCCTCCAAGTCGTAGACAGGCGCGGACTCCTATCCGAAGAGGTCATGGAGTCTTACTACAAGATGCAGGGCAACTAGCTATACATATCTTTTATCTCCAGAGATCTGAATAACAAAGAACAATTATTCGGATCTACTAAGTAATATTTATGCTGACAATTTATGAAGTGATAGACATGGGTGATCGCATTATTCTTCATAATCGTGTATCCTCGCGAATCGCGAAATTAATAAAAAGTTAAAAGCAGAAACTAATGTTTACGCCTGAACAGGCGAAGCCATGCGGCGTCGTATTGGCGTCATGGATCCTGACACAGAAGCACTCTGCAAATCCAAGGCTGATGCGTGACGGCGTTTGCAAAGGTCGTCACTACAGCTGCATGCCAATCCCATTCTCTGGAGGTCATGTTTCTGCACGACCTGATCTGCCACCGCTGATGTGTTTACGACATGCACATCGCACCGGATGGAGAAGCAGTCGTCCACAAGGTACTCCGAGCTCTCGAGCTCTTCCCTTGTGATGAATGAAGAACCCCAATAATCTCCCGTATAACCGAAGGACCCCCGGGAACAGTCAGAATACGTCTTGGCCGGCGCCGGCTTGCCGTGGTGCGGGATCAGTGTAAACCGGAATTCGGTGTGAACTGGGCTGCTGACGCCCTTGGTGGTGAGCTTGACGGCAAGGAAGATGCTGTCTTCGCTCTTCCTGGATCTTGGGCAGTACAGGATGCACCACCTGTAGCCACCTGCTTCAAATTGGCAGGAGTGCACCGCCACGCCATTGCCGAGTAGCTTGCTATTCGAGTAACCAGTTATTTTGAGCAAGTGGCTGTCGCCGGTAGTCGTAGAAGCGGAGTTGGTGGAGGCGGAGACTCTGTCGATATCGCTTTTGGTAGACATGACGGCCGATCGGGAGATGGAAGGCACAAACTATGCAGGGCCGATGAAGATGCCGAACGGTGAACATATATATTCCCACCAGCTCTGTTAGTTGTACAAGATTGCGATAAAACCTAACTGATTTTGACTCTTTTTAAAGATATTTAAGCGTCAGATAAATATCAATCTATTTGATTTTGCCGTGTATAGCGGGTCTTATCTTCTTTACTGTTTTTTTAGAGAATCCTCTTTACTAGTTAGGAATTAGGATCCGTAGACGTACGCATGTACGAGGTAGGTTGCGTGTTTAGTTTGTTGTACGAGGTACTTCTTGGGTTGTTACTGACAGATCGTGCGGCCAGCTGGTTGGTTAGTTTGCCCTAAAAACGGGGAGACTTTCTCACGTCTAGCCTGCCATGTAGTGTGTTCGTAGGATTTGGTAGCTCCCTTGGAGATTATACAGTAGATATAGTATGTTCTGACACTGCAATTGTTCAGGCTAGATTTGATTCCACCAAGAAAAAATAACAACCTTCGGATGCACACCAATCGGAATACCCAGTTTCTACAACACGAACCAGATCTTTACTACATGTAATGCATAATTTTAAACATTTCGCTAGGTCTTTCAGCATGCTCCGGAGATGACAGACGAAACGGAATGTCGACACTTTTCTCAAGGATACACCTTGGGGAAAGGTGTATCAAATTCATAGAAGAAGGAGCCAAGAGGTCATTTTACAACTCCATGTGGTTTGGCACATGCGCCAAACTTGCACCACCCAAGATGTTAAGCAATTACTCGCGACATCTCCACCTATCCACTAGTGCTAGTCTACCTCTAAAGATCTATGCGGGAATGTCGACACTCATTCTGAGGTCTGAACACTGACGCTTTCCGGTGCTTCACTGCTGGCGTTCAAGGCGCCTATAAAACTGGACATCTTGTTCAGCGCACTCAGGTAAGCTCTGACGCTGGACACTACAACGTCCATAGCTGCACCGCTCCCACTGAAGTCAACATACACAGAGATTAGCTTGTAATAAGAAGATTAAAGGGAATACGAAACAATAGATACTCGAAAAGGAACCCCTAGGACAGAGAGATGATTTCTAGGGCCATACCTGAAGGAACGATTGGAGTAACCAGACGTAGTATGTTCATCACCGCTGACATCTCTAGTGATGAGTACTCGACTAGTTGCAATTGCATCAATGCCTTCCGTGACAGAAGTCATGCTGTATTCCCGAAGAATGGTCGGAATCTGCGGATTGTAAGGTAATTTATGTGATATCTCTGGTTTTGATCAAACGATAATCCGTAAAACAGAAATAAGAGACAAGCACTGTCTAGCAAATATAACTCGCGTGGTTAATTACATGATAGGTGGCATAATAAGAAGGCTTGCAATAAAATTTATCCATACATGTTATTTTCAGGGTAACATGACCATCACACAGGTTGTAAGGTGCGCTAGTTCTCAAGCAAATGAGATAAAAAAATATCCTAAGCCTAACCCCAATAGGTTAGAAGTCCGATATAGGTAATTTCATCTTCAACAAAAGATTAGGGTATCCATTCTGTTGAAGATAGTTGTGGAGGCTAGACATTGCACGCCAACCATTGCACAAATTTACATTCTGACGTGAATTTCAATATTGTAACTATGTTAATTAGCTACGTTTTGCACTTAAGTTTTTTTCTTCGCAATGGAAATGCTCTACTAGTTGCCTAAGAAACTAGTTCATGACAGAAAGAAAAACGAAGAATATAGCAACAGCTAACCTGTATTATTTGGTCAACAGCTTTGTAAGCTGCATCAACTGGGCCTGTTCCAACTGAACATCCTATCTTCTCCTCTCCATCTAGAGCTATCAGTTTGACAGTTGCTGTAGATAAACCAAGTGTTCCACATGTTGCATGTAAAGGTGTCGTGTAACAGTAAAGTAATAGTTGATTGCCACAAAACAAATAGGATTCGAGTGCAACCCGAAAATACCTGTACATCACCACCAAATGGCCTTAGGCTGAAATATCTCATCAGATAATAAAGCTTCGATGTCTTCGTCAGTTACACGCTACAAAAGGGAAACTAGATTATTTTTCATGCATGGTGGGCGTTTGTAGTTCCAGCTATATAATTAGGGGAAAAGATTGCATGGAGAAGATAAGATCCTGACGAGTAATATATAGAAAAAATATAATGGTTCAGTGATAACATGGAGCGTAGACGTTATCAAATAATATTGTGATGCCAATAGGCTTAATTTTTCTACAGAGCAGAATAAAATGCTCGAGAATAATTGAAGCTATAGAAAAAGTGTACACATTCTAGCAAAGTATCACCTTTTTTTTCTCTGCAACCTCTTTGTAGCGTTTAAAGAAAGCTTCAAATTCCCTGTCGTTGATTTCATATCCAAGCTACATGTTTGTACGGCAAGAATGTCATTTGGTAAGAATAACTAAAAGAGAAAACATATTGCAGTAACTAAAAACAATACAAATCTCTCTGCGTAATACCTCCACTAGTTTAGTTCTGACGGCATGCCTTCCACTGAAAAAAGGACCACAAACAGCGATTATGGTTTGGAATCTAAAATTTGACCAAAAATACCATTGTATGTATATCTATGTACTCAAGCAGGATCAAGCTAATCTAATTTACAAGGGTACAGATGAAAAATAGTGCAGTAAATAAAAACATAGCAAAGTACAAGTTTCCTACATGTCAGGTGGTCCAGGTTGAGCTTGATGAACTAAGTTATTTAGGTTGTGACCAAAGAAGAGGGCAATGGTGTACATATAGCACCATTAATGGACGATTGTACTATGAAACTACCTGCACATCTCTCCAAGATATTCATATCATGTCGAAAAAATTCAGTATTTGACAGACTACCACAGTATTGTTTGCACTTCGACACAAATGTCTCACGCCCTGTGCCATCAAATAGGGTTTGCGCTGTTTTGTCAAAGCCAAAATAAAACGTGGCATTTTGATTAAAACCTGTGTTGTGTGCATATACAAAATCAAAGCATTTGGGGTTTGTTAGTTGGAACAGAGAGACATACGGTCACACGCCATATCAAGTTAATAGATAGTTCATAAGAGAGAAGAACAATATACGAGAGGTGCATCACGTAGAAATTTTTCAGACCGCCAACTAAGGGGGCAAAGATGTATTTGCATGGTACCTGAGCTTCCCAAGAACAATGCCAAACTCATTTGCACGAGTTAAACCAATTTCATCACGCGATATTATTTCATAAGTTCCTTTGAATTTAAGCATCCCATCCTGCAAAATAACACATGAAAATAAAACTAAACGTTGTCGTTCTATTATAGAATAGTTGAGAAAGCAAAGGTAAAAAATATAACAATGAGAACATAAATCAGTGAATTAAAATTACCACATTGATAAGTTGTACATGGTAACTGAGAAAGGCGAACGAACAAAGACAAATTGTACCATACCATGAAAAGGAAAACTTGTTAGACATAATGTATACGTACAGTACCGGGTATGGTGTAGTACACCAACCCGTATTGTACCCCTGTGTACCTGTGTACATGCCACGGTAGAGGCTGTTTCTACCCCTATATAACACGCACCCGATGCTCTCCAACGAGGCATCGTTCTCCCCAAACCCTAATATGGTATCAGAGCCTACTCTTCCATGACCTAGCCGCCGCACACAAAAAACCTACGACACAAAACAAATCACGACCAAACCTCCCCCGCCGCCGCCATGAGTTCGTCGAAGGACTCGCTGGCCGCCGACCTGGGAGCGCCCCCAAGCCAAACCTTGACTCGCAAGAACTTTCTCCTATGGAAAGCCTTGGTGTTTCCTGCGTTCCGCGGAGCACGAGTCACGGGCCTGCTCGACGGATCTGACCGCGCGCCGCCCGCAATGATCGAAGTTGAAGACAATGACAAGAAAAAGATCAAGGTCGAGAATCCTGCCTATGTCGCCTGGATTGCTCGAGATCAGCAGGTGTTGCGGTTCCTCTTGAACTCGCTCTCACCGGATATCCTCTCCCACGTGCTCGGGATGGACTCCACTGCTGAAGCCTGGGCTGCAATCACCGGCATGTTCACCTCCGCTTCGCGGTCCAAGGTGCAGCATCTCCGGACAGCCCTCAATGACACGAAGAAAGACAAGCTCACGGCGGAGCAATACTTCACCAAGATGAAGGGGTTCGCCTCGGAGCTGGCAGCCGCCGGCAAACCCCTCGATGAAGACGAGCTCATCGGGTACATACTGCATGGACTAGACGGCTCCTACAACTCCCTCGCCGCCGCCATCAACGCCAACCCGGTACCACCTTAGATGATTTCTTTGGGCAATTATCTTCTTTTGACATGCGCAATGAGCTCCTAGATGATCCCACCGATGGCGCCTTCACCTCCTCTGCAAACGCTGCTCAGCGTGGACGAGACACTCGTTCGCCTCGCAGTGGAGATCGCGGCCGTGCTGTCGACCATGGTTACCGCAGTGATCGCGGTGACTATGGCGAGCGCGGCGACCGCGGCCCACGTGATGACTACCGCCATGGAGGCTATGGAGGAGGCCATGGAGGCTATGGAGGCTATCGAGGAGGCCACGGAGGTGGCCGTGGAGGTGGACGTGGCCACCGTGGAGGCTATGGAGGTGGCCGTGATGGCGGACGCCGCCGTGGCCGCCGTGATCGCGCTCCAACCCCGTATCGATGTTACATGCCAGATCTGCAAAATTCATGGCCATCCGGCTGGTGATTGCTGGTGGCGCTACAAGAACGATGGTTCTGACAGCGATGGTGAGCAAGATGACAAGGCCGCACACATGGCCTCCTATGGTGTGGATACCAATTGGTACTCCGACACGGGGGCTACGGATCACATCACCGGCGAGCTGAACAAGCTCTCCACCCATGAGAAGTACAGTGGACGTGATCGTGTCCACACGGCCGACGGAAAAGGTATGGTTATAAGTCATGTTGGTCATTCAACTTTACGCACCCCACACACATCGTTTCATCTAAGAAATGTTCTTCATGTTCCAAATGCATCCAAAAACTTGCTATCTATTCACAAGCTTACACTTGATAATGATGTCTTTCTTGAGTTTCACCCGTTCTTCTTTTTGATTAAGGATCAGGCAACAAGACGGGTTCTGTTTAAGGGTCCGTGTCATGGAGGCCTCTATCCCTTAGTACCAATCTCCACAGGGTCGTCCAAGCATGCATTTGTTACAATAAAGCCTTCGTCCTCCACATGGCACAGACGTCTAGGGCATCCTTCTTCATTTGTGGTTCATCAAGTTCTTAAGAAAAATGAGTTATCTCATTCTCCAGAAATAAACCCTTACATTTGTGATTCTTGCCAATTAGCTAAAAGTCATCAGTTACCATATCCTGTTTCCACTAGTGTATCCACTGTTCCTTTGGAGCAAGTGTTCTCTGATGTATGGGGTCCTGCTCCCATTTCTGTTGGCAAGCACACTTATTATGTAAGCTTTATCGATGATTACAGTAAATTTACATGGATTTATTTGCTTAAGAACCGTTCTGATGTTTATCAAGTCTTTCTTAATTTTCAACAACTTGTTGAGCGCAAGTTTGGTCGAAAAATCATCACTATGCAAACTGATTGGGGTGGTGAGTATGAGAAACTAAACAGCTTCTTCCAAAAAGTAGGCATCACCCATCATGTTTCTTGTCCACATGCCCATCAACAAAACGGTTCCGCTGAACGAAAACATCGCCACATTGTTGAAGTTGGTCTTGCTTTGCTTGCTAATGCATCCATGCCACTTAAGTTTTGGGATGAAGCATTCCTCACAGCCACATTCCTTATCAACTTGCTCCCAAGTAAGGTTCTAAAATTTGAGACTCCTGTTGAACGACTCCTTCAAACCAAACCAAATTATGACTCACTTCGTGTGTTTGGTTGTGCTTGTTGGCCCAACCTTCGTCCCTACAACAAACGAAAATTAGCTTTCCGCTCCACACAATGTGTTTTCCTAGGTTACAGTCCTCGTCACAAAGGAGTTAAATGCCTAGACACCACTACTGGTAGAGTCTATATTTCTAGAGATGTTGTGTTTGATGAACAAGTTTTTCCCTTTGCTTCCTTACACCCCAATGCCGGAAAACGCCTCAAACAAGATATTTTGCTTCTTCCCACATCATCCACACAAGGGGCTGCACAAGTTAATGACCACATGCCTTTGCCATATGTTCCTGTTACTAACCATACACAGGACGTTGAAGATCAAGCTGCTGAAAATTCTGTGCAAAATGATCAAGAAACGAGTGAAAATGAAGCCTCAAATGATGACCACATGCATGCAGAAAACGACAATTCTGGGGTGTCCTCCGATGCTGATTCCGTCTCGGATCATGGGCACAACAATCCCGATGCCGACCCTGCCCCCTCTGGCTCCGCTGCTGATTCGTCGGCGGCCGATCCCGAGGAAGATGCTCCTGACGGTGACGCAGCCACCCGTGCGCCTGGCCCGCGTGCACCAGCGCGCCATGATGACCGACGGACCCCGCCATCAACAGTGACAGCGACCACCTGTCGCCCTCTGGTTCGCCTGGACCAGGAGATCTCTGCATGCCGACGCTAGCGACAACGACAGCGGACACGCGTCTGCTTCTCACTCACCGGTTTCATCAGCTCGATCATTGGCTCATGATGAGAACGCAGTCAGCTCTGCTTCGTCTGTGGTGCCAGGATCTTCTGCGCCATCCTCTCCTGTGGCACCACGAACTCGTCTACAAAAAGGTATAAAGCAACCCAAATCTTACAAAGATGGCACCATCACTTATGGTAGGCAACCAAAAATTTACAAAGAGGCAAACTCTGTTAGATATGGTATGCTAACCTCTACAGGAGAACCATCTTCTCTTTCTGAGGCACTTCATTCTTCGGATTGGAAAAAGGCTATGGAAGAAGAATATGATGCATTGCTCAAGAACAACACTTGGCACCTTGTTCCTCCAAGCTCCAACAAAAATCTGATTGATTGTAAGTGGGTTTACCGTATCAAGAAAAATGCTGATGGTACAATTGATAGGTATAAAGCACGCTTGGTTGCAAAAGGATTCAAACAAAGATATGGTATAGATTATGAAGACACATTCAGCCCTGTTGTTAAAGCTGCAACAATTAGGGTGGTTCTAGCAATTGCAGTCTCACGAGGCTGGAGTTTGCGGCAGCTAGATGTCAAGAACGCGTTTTTGCATGGTGTTCTGGAAGAGGAAGTCTATATGAAACAACCTCCAGGTTTTGAAGATCCAAATGCTCCCCTTCATGTTTGTAGATTGGACAAAGCTTTGTATGGTCTAAAACAAGCTCCAAGGGCATGGTATTCTCGTCTCAGTTCCAAACTTCATGATTTTGGGTTTACACCATCCAAGGCCGATACATCACTATTTCTTTATCACAAGTCAGGTATCACAATATTTGTGTTAATTTATGTTGATGACATTATTGTGGCTAGCTCCTCAACCGAAGCTGTTCCTGCCTTACTCAAAGATCTTAATCAACACTTTGCTATCAAAGACCTTGGTGACTTACACTTCTTCTTGGGTATTGAAGTCAAGAAATTTCAGGATGGGTTGATACTCACTCAAGAAAAGTATGCAATGGATCTTTTGGCTCGGGTGGGGATGAAGAATTGCAAGGCTGCTCCCACGCCATTATCTCCTTCCGAGCCCCTATCTCTTCATGATGGCTGTCCTCTTGGTCCTGAAGACAACACACAATTTAGAAGCATTGTTGGTGCTCTCCAATATTTGACACTCACACGTCCTGATATATCCTTCTCAGTTAACAAAGTTTGCCAATTTATTCATGCACCAACAACAGTTCATTGGACAGCCGTCAAGAGGATACTACGATATGTTCAAAGTACATTGTCACTTGGACTTACATTCTTGCACTCTTCTCACACACGTTTGAGTGCTTTCTCTGATGCAGATTGGGCGGGATGCCCCGATGATCGACGGTCCACAGGAGGATTTGCAATCTTTCTTGGGCCAAACCTTGTTTCTTGGAGTTCTCGCAAGCAAGCCACTGTCTCTCGTTCAAGCACTGAAGCTGAATATAAATCTGTAGCAAATGCAACTGCTGAGTTGATATGGGTCGAGGCACTCCTTCATGAGCTTGGTGTGAAGTTAAAGGAGAAACCATGTTTGTGGTGTGACAATTTAGGTGCTACCTACTTGTCCGCAAATCCTGTTTTTCATGCAAGGACCAAACACATAGAGATCGATTATCACTTTGTTCGAGAAAGAGTGGCAAGCAAAAATTTAGAGATCAAGTTTATTTCAAGCAAAGATCAAGTGGCTGATGGATTCACGAAAGCACTTCCTGTTAGAGAGTTAAATAAGTTTAAGCGTAATCTAAACCTTTGTAAACGTTTAGATTAAGGGGGGCTGTTAGACATAATGTATACGTACAGTACCGGGTATGGTGTAGTACACCAACCCGTATTGTACCCCTGTGTACATGCCACGGTAGAGGCTGTTTCTACCCCTATATAACACGCACCCGATGCTCTCCAACGAGGCATCGTTCTCCCCAAACCCTAATAAAACTAACCATCACTAATAAATGACAAATTTCAGGTACCTGATGAATTCCACTTTCATGAGCGAAGGCATTGGCACCAACAATAGCTTTATGCGGCTGCACATGAAGTCCACTATGCTCTTGTACCTAGAATAGTTATAGAATTTTGCACAAGAGTCAAGATTGCCTGCAAATTATAACAAGGACAAAAGAACACTAAAGGAACAATACAAGAGGCACCAATATATACCATTTTGCTAGTCATAGTAACATGTTGGGAATTAATTCTAGTATATAGGCCACTTAAGAGTTCTCGGCGACATTTAATCGCCATGACAACCTGAAAAGGGGGAACAAATTATATACATGTAGCAAGTAATAATACCTTATCAGATCACATTCATATCTTTCCACTGGCCAATAGGATGAAGTTGTAAATAATGTGCAAAAACAATACAAAGATACTATTAGGAGCTCACCTCCTCCAAGGAAGCATTTCCAGCTCTTTCACCGATACCATTGATAGTCACCTCTAACTGTCGTGCTCCGGCATAAGCACCCTAAAGCTATGTCAAATTAGTAACATGATCACATAAAATAAAAACGATAATAATATTTTAAATGAGAAAAGGATTTACCGCTAATGTGTTCGCACTTGCGAGACCAAGATCGTTATGGCAATGAGTAGAAATAATTGCATTTTCAATTCCAGGAGTGTTTGCTTTTATGTCAGCAATTAATTTCCCGAATTCATGAGGAAGGGTGTATCCAACAGTGTCGGAGATGTTGAGAGTTGTTGCTCCAGCTTTTATTACTTCCTCCAGAATATGATACAGGAACTCTCTATTTGACCTGGATAACAGAGTGAAACCTATCATACAAAAGCCTCATGCTTGTTTGTAAATATGATTGTAAAACTGAAGATAGACCCGCATTACTTGGAACTTTGGTATTTTTACTGTACAAAGCATTGGCCAAGCAAAAAATATACTTCAAATACGCCCAGACACAAATCGTGAAAAGTCAAAGTGCAACATGACCGCAAAATTTGTCTATCCACTCTTCCTTGATTTGACAAAAAAGATTCCAGAAACAAGATATTGCCAGTCATCTTTTCTTCAACCGGTATAAGACTAAAGCTAATGAAGATATGTATACTACTTTCTGAACCATGGCAACTTCTGTACTTGATAGTAAGCATGCAGTAAAACACACAGGCAGGTGAAATTGCAATTCAGAACCAGATTCTACTCTCTAGAACAAAAAACTGTCAGCCTTATCTTATAGTCATCATTAAACAAAATGGACCTACAGATCAATCGAATTGGCATTTAGTATTTTATTTAGTGAGAAGAGTTTGAACTGTACCTGCCGGCGTCCTCGGAGCTGAACTCAACATCGGGGCATCCAAGACTGCGGGCATAAGCCACCATCTCCATGGCAATGGCCACCACCTGCTCGGGCGTCTTACGTAGCTTGTGCTGCATGTGAATCTCGCTGGTAGCAATGAAGGTGTGGATGCGTGGCTTCCGGGCGTGGCGCACGGCCTCCCAGGCGGCGTCAATGTCCGTCTTGTTGCACCGCGAGAGCCCGCAGATGACCGGGACGTGGCCGTCTTCCCCAACGGGCGTGTTCCCCACGTCGATGGCGATCGATCGCACGGCGTCGAGGTCGTCGGGCAAGGAGGCCGGGAACCCCGCCTCGATGATGTCGACGCCGAGGCGGGCGAGCTGGAGCGCGACGGCGAACTTCTGGGTGCTGGTCATGGTGGCCCCCGGGGACTGCTCCCCGTCACGGAGCGTGGTGTCGAAGATGCGAACGTAGTTGGGGTCGTGGATGCGGTCCGGGACGTATTCCGGCTGCCGCGGCGTCGCCGTGATGGTGGTGCGCACCGCCGCCATTGGAGAAAGCGCGCGTGCGTGCGCTCACTCGTCTGCCCTGGATTTGCTGCTGCTTCGTCGTGCTCAGACGTCCTGGGCAGGCGAGATGGAGATTTGTGACGATGGACTGAGCATATAAAGAGTGTTCGTCGGGACGTCGGGAAGTCGATATTTGTGGACTCATGCTAACGCAGAGACGAGATCGAATTCGGCTCGGTGTCCGTCAGTGCCCGTGTCTGTTTCGGAGTCGCCTGCGAGGAAGGAGGGATAGATGGATAGTTCGATGGAAACTACTAGGCGTCCCCGGATCTTTCCGTCCGATCCCCGGGTCATCAGCCGTCGGATCGGATGATCTGGAGCCGTCGGATCCCGCGTCGTTCTCCCCAATCCCGTTTTTGCTACCGTGTAGCAAATAATCACCCCGCTTTGCTCCCTATGTAGCAAAAACGGTTCGTCCAGAAAACCGAAAAAGAAAAAGACTGACTTCACCGGAGACCTCACCGGAGACCTCGCCGGAGATCCCGTAGCAAAAAAAAGTGCTACTGTAGCAAAATCGACTTCGCCGGAGACATCGACGAAGACCTCGACGGAAAACATCGTAGCAAAACCTTTGTTCTATTGTAGCAAAACACATAACCATAAATAGCAAAAAAATGTTATATTGCAGCATCATAGCAAAAAAAATCTTCCGGCGAGAATCTACGATGAGACTTATGCTGAAAAACAGCAGCACGAATTGTCGCAAAAAATTTCTTCTTACAATGCAAATTCACAGAACGTATGGTGCAAAAAAAAAGAGAGTTGCAGCAAAAAATATTCTTTGCATTATCTGATAGCGCCGACGAACTTCGTTGGTAGCACCGCCGCCCCTCTGCGGTAACACCTCGGCACACCGTTGGCAGCAACGGAGATCACCAATGGTTGCTCACCGACGGTAGCAACGCCGGAGCACGGCCGCTCGGCGCCGGTAGCAACGCCGGAGCACGGCCGCTCGCAAAAGGGGGAAAAAGTTGCTACCAAATTTTCAAACATTTGCACCACATATGGGAAAAATTGACGTGAAAAAGAAACTTGCTACAATTGTTATACAGAGTTGCATAAAAAAGAGAATTTTTTTGCTCCAAAGATTTGCACCACATCAAAGAAAAATTGCATCGTGTGAAGAACAGAATTGCTACCGATGTTCTCGGGAGTTGCATCAAAAGATAAAACATTATGCTACAAAAGCTTGCAAATTTTGCACCACATCAGAAACGAAGGCAAACAAAATCATTGACGAAAACTTGCTGTTGGACGCCCATGGGAGCACCGCCCGACGCCGGGCATCCGCCACCCCTCCGTCCCTCGCCTCTATGACGCGCGCCGTCGGCGACATCACCTGCGCGCGCGAGATTCCCGTGGGGCGGCGCGGCCCCTGAGGTCGAGAACGGCGGCGAGGACACCGCGGACGCCGGGGAAGGACGGCGCGACCCTCCGAGGTCGAGATCGGCGGCGAGGACGCCGAGGACGCCGGGGAAGGACGGCGCGACCCCCCGAGGTCGAGATCGGCGGCGAGGACGCCGGGGAAGGACGCCGAGGATGTCGGGGAAGGACGCCGACGAGGTTCGTGCGTGTCAGCGTGTGGAGGAACGGCGACGAAGCATGGGTGCGGAGAGGACTGAGCGTCGGCGCGCGCGTGCGAAGAAAAATCCATGGCTAGCGCGCTCTCTCTCTCTCGATGTGAAAGGAAGAGGAAAGGGGAGGAGAAACGAGCAGTGGAGGCGTGGAGCGATACGAGATAAGGTGGGGCCCAGCACTCGCCACGTTCGGAGGACACGCGTCGCGCAGACGAGCCGGGGGACGCGAGTCGCGCAATCCCCCGGATGATTACAACCCTTTTCCTAGTTCCTTCCTTTCTTTCTCTTCCTTCTGGTCTCTCTATACGTCATTTCTTCTATCATGTCCATTTGATGTTTTTAATTTCGTTTTTCTCTCTTTTTTCATTCTGTATATTTTCTTTTCTTAATTTATTTTTCTTTTTAGTTCTCATGCAAGCCAGAATTTGCAAAACACAATTTCTAAAATTTTGTTCCAGTTAGCCCATAGCTTGTTTCTTTCTTCGATATTATTTGATAAATGGATTTAAACTCGATCCAACATTTGGCTTCGTTTATATGCAATCTCGGGTGCGTTAAAGTTTGCTTCATTTAGTCCAAAATTTTATTTCGCATATAACTTTAATTTGTTTCAATACAGCTAAAATCGTGTTCCACTTAGTTTAAAATTGTGGTTCTGCTAGTAGTTGGGATTTGTTCCTTGGGGCGAAAATCGTGTTTTTCATATTTTACCATGTTACAATTTTGGTACAAAAAATTTATATCTAGTTGCCCCACCCTAACGTAAAATCTTAAATCCGCCATCGTCGAGAATGGGATCACTCTTCACTAGCTTATGGAACTCGTTTTTCTTTCTTCAAATTTAGCAAAAATGTACAGTTTGAAGTAGAGTACAAAATAAGTCCGAACTAAAATTGTACATAAGCATCGATACATGTCTGAATGCGCTACAAGTTGAAAAATAAACTGTGTACATTGCATCCTGCCCAAAAACGGGGCTTTTCTGTGAAATTCAGTCCGTTTTCATCAAGAAGGCAGCAACCGCAAGCAAGCAAAATGTCGCCACACTCCATTTGCTTATCCGTATGACCATATCAGTATCGTGTACTACTCCCTCCGTTCCAAATTAGATGACTTACATTTGTCTATATATGGATCTATCTAGATGTGTAACAAGTCTAGATATATTCGTATCTAGACAAATAAAAGTCATCTATTTTGAAACGAAGGGAGTACTAATCAGGCACCAGAGCCTCGAGCTCCACCGCGTCAAGAAGGCAACAAGAGTAAGCACCAGCAATATCGATGGGTTCTCGTTCGACCATTTTTAGCTTATCAGTATCTTGTACAGTTGTACTCCGTACTACTCTCTCTGTTTCTAAATATAAGATATTTTAGATTTTGACCATATTCATATGTATACATGTCGTGGTGGTATCACGGCAGATGCCATAGGATGGCTAAAGTGTGGGGCCGATGGACGCTGGTGGAATCCGGGAGAGGGCTAGCGTGCTAAGAAGCACACACGAAGAACACCACAGCACACCAAGATCTACCCAGGTTCAGGGCCCTCGTGAGGAGGTAAAACCCCTACTCCTGCCTGTCTCTCTGTATATATCTCGGTATCACAAATACAAGCTTGCTCCTTGAGCTGTATCACACGACAATGGGGAAGAACACCAGGTAGAAGATGAAACTACGTGGAGAAGTGTCTCTCAGGGCATCATCCCTCACGCAGGAGGGGGTAAGGGCATATATATAGGCTAAACCGGGTTACCGGAATACCCCTCCACTTGCAACGGTCACCTCTCCGTATCGGCACTGCAGACACGCACGCCTGCACGTCATGATTGTCTCTGCATAGTGGACAGGACGTGGCTTGCCCATGTCCTGTCCCATGTCTCTGCTCCGAAGTACGCCCGAGGTCAGCGACAAGACAGGGCCTGCCCATGCCTCTGCCTCGCAGTCTGTCCCCGGATAAACCGGAGTCGTCGGTGGAATGATAGCCCGCCATCTCGGTCTCCTGCACGCCCCCGTGTCAGGCGCTTCTGTGTCAGGCGCTCCCGTGCCAGACGGAAGGTGACAGGAGCATTGACTCTTGTCCGACATATGGATAACCCGGCATGGATATGCCGGATCCTCCTTCCTCAAATATCCTTCCCTGCACATAAGAAAACACACAAGTTACCGACATACATATGTCGGTTATGTTATCTCGGTTCTCTTGTCTCGGTCACCATATGCCGGCTAGCACCAGCGTGGCATCCCGGTCCCTTCTGGCCCAGGTTACCTCGGTAAGCCTATCTCGGTTTGCACCTGCACCACACTCTGAAGCCCGGTTATGCCGGTTTTACTGCAACTTGGCCCACACCTGGGCATTGCTTTTACTCCATCATGACCCTACCCGGGGGTAGCCCCCCGACAATACAAATGTATCCAGACATATTTTAGTGTGTTGTTCACTCATTTTGATATGCATTTAAATAACATTTACAACACCTAAAACATCTTACATTTAAGAACGGAGGGAGGGAGTACTTATCTGCTAGACGAAACATTTGCGCAAAGTATGACTAGCACGAACCAATCCCTCTCTATCAAGATCATTGTTGTGTATAAGGTCCTCCCCTCCTCTGTGATACCCAAGATTGAGGATCTGAATTTTGCGGTATCGCTTTTGCTTTGTTAAATTTCAGTCATGTTGCATGTGCTCTGATGGTAAATATCGTGGAGTTCTTGGTATAGCGCTACAATCTATGTACTCCCTCGATACATGTACATAAGGATGTCTCAATTTTGTCTACATTTGTATGTATCTACACAGTAAAGTATATCTAGATACATGTAAATTTAGACAAAATTGAGACATCCTTTTATGTACGGAGGGAGTAATAGTTTTCGTGAAAACGCTATTCCTTAAACTCTATTCTACAAACTCCGCCGAAATATTTGAGAAATATTATTTTGAACAGTGTATTCTCACCACCACAGGTCTAACTCGATACAGGCTACCAAATATAGTCCAAGCTTAAACATGTCTATACTTATAAAGACAACCAAACAACATAAGAAGACATGGTTGTATCACCTCAGCATGTGTAGGGTCAGCATGTATCAGAAGAGATAGCCAGATAGGCATGCCAAGATAATACATGCTACCAAACACACCCGGTAATGCTTATTTTTGGCTTCTGCAAGACACAAAAGTATCTAAATAGGTGTTTTTGCTCTTTGACATACCATCATGCAACATTATCAAGTCAAAAAGTCAAAATCACTTATTTAAGCCAAAATAAAAAAACGGAAATAAGCCTAATCAAAACACCCCCTCCCATAAGTCGCTCTCGGTATCTGACTCTAACTCTAAGTCGCTCTCAGCATCTGACTCTGACTGTAAGTCACTCTCAGCATCTGACTCTGACTGTAAATCATTCTCAGCGTCGGTCTCCGCATCTGCATCACTCCTGGTGTCCGTCTCCGTCGTGTATGCGTCTGTCTCTCCACCGCTCCGCGTGTCCGTCTCCTCCGCCTCGTCGTCTTCGTCTGTCTCTGCATCGCTCCCGGTTACCGTTTCCTCAGCAGCTTCGGTGTCCGTATGACTGCACGAGTCCGTGCCTTCCTCGGCCAGCGGCAGCGCGAAGCGACAAACCGGGCAGACGCCGTTGACGGTGAGCCACCGGAAGATGCAGGTCTCGTGGAAGCGGTGCGAGTTCGGGCACGGCATCCTAAGTGTCTGCCCCTCCTCGATGGCCTCCATGCACACCACGCACTCCTCCCCCCGCGTCGCCTCGCCCGCGACCGCCTCCGGCAGCGTCGCGATGGCCACGCCACAGGCCGGCACGGCGGCGCCGATGTCGCCGTCCGCCGTGTATAACGTGTCGTCCACCACGGTGCCGTTGTCGTTGCCGTCTAGGTATACGCGTTGTCGTCGTCGCCGTCCGGGTACCCGTCGTCCGTCGCGATGTCGTTGTGGCTGCCGTCGGAGAACTCCGGGACGCCGTTCGGGAAGCTGAACGCGAAGACCGTCGTTTGCTGGACGACCGGCGCGGCGCGGCGCTCGGACCGGCTAGGAAGCCACACGGGCGCGTATTGTTGACAACGCTCGTCTAACTCCTGGTCGGTCAAGTGACTCGAGTCCTCCTCGCGTTGCCTCGACCGGGAGGAGCTGGTGCGTCCACGACGTGCCCTCGCCCGGAAGATGATGGTGCCGTCGTAGCCGCCGGCTTCCATGTTTATCGACGACGACGATCGAACGGTAGGTTGCGATCTGGAGAGGAGCAAAGCGGACTGGTGCTTGTTGAATTTGTAGGACGGGTCAGACACCTCGAGATTGAGTAGGTACTTGTTAAGTTGTAGTCTTGTAGGAATCGGAATCCGGCTCCATGTCCTCCTCGGACAAGGACAACTTTTGGGGAATTTAATTACACGCAGTGTAGAAAACCATGAAATGGTCCGATTTTTCACCAAGGAATCAAAACGCAGCAACTCACGACACGCTTGTGTGTATAGTTCCCGTAGCCTAGGAAAACAGTACTTCTCCGTCCTAAAATAATTAAAATTTAAGGCTTGTCTTAAGTCAAATTTAAAAAAAATATTGACCAAGTTTGTAGAAAAATACATCAACATTTACCATGCATCGTACCATATATTTTCGAATTGTATAGATTTAATGTTATAGACAATGACACATTTTCTTATATTTTTGGTCAAACACAAAAACGTTTGATTTAGGACAAACCAAAACTTCAATTATTTTAAAATGGGGCGAGCATTGTATTTTGTATCCTTTTCGTCCACAAGGGCATGTGAGCTACCAAATGGACATACCATTTTGTAGTCGACCGTACAATATGGTACGCGGAAAGTTACCACACATCCCAAGGATAACCTACCATTTGTCCACCGGCCAAAATCCAGTTTTTAATACCTTAATCAAGAACAACAAATTTGAATATAAATATTGGAGTTTTAATTAAATCAACTATAACTGAAGTTACTAACTTTATACGGTTTCAAAATATTCCACATTCAAAACACATCGACTGCGAAATGCATCATCTACGAACGAGATAAATAAACTAGAATCAATACGCACCGGAAATAATATAAAACAATGACACAAAACAAAAATAAAATAAAATAAATAAAATCACCTTGGCTGTTAGATCACCGAATTGGTTGCATGCACCAGATCCGAGGAGGAGCAGAGGTTTGGGGGAGCTAGTCGGTGCTGGAGAAAAAGCTGCGGTGGAAGGGGAGCTCAAGAGAGATGCATCAGCCATCAAACGTAAGGGAGGCAATGAGATGCCCGATGAGGTGGCACAATCCAATGTTGGGAGAGGCCAGCGGGGCAACAAACTGGCAGGAGAGGATGCAGGGAGGTGTGGTGGTGCTCCAATGGAGGAGGTGTGGCTAGCCGACGGCGCATAGGAGTGTCAGGCCACGTTAAAGAAGGAAGGTCACGGGGGAAATCGGTAAATTTGATGATGTGGCATGCCAAACCCTTCTCAAATTTGGTACCGCGCCGATAGTTTGGGGAAAAAATCCTATACGACCCAATCACTGGACCACGTCCACTACCATACACGTGGCAAAACAGATGTTAGTTAGATCCGCTTCTGAACTTGCTTTGAGAAGTTTTTTGGGACATGTAGGAACCTGTATATGGTCCACCGGTGGATCATACAACCATGGGTCGTATAGGATTTTTTTTCCACAGTTTGCTAGCTCCCCTTGGGGACGGTTTTTTGTCCGCAGACAAAATTGTCCCTTTGAACGGATAGCAAGGTTTTGGTAGCTGCCCCTGGAGATGCCCTAACACTCTGTATTTCGCAATTTGTCCATAAAAAACTGGAACATGATATAATAAGACATGATGTTATGTTGAGCAAATCATTTTTATTTATTTATTGGGGTATGGTTGTTTAACAGCGATTATACAGTACATATAGTACGTCCTGACATTGCTGATAGTTCAGCCTAGAGTTCAATCCACCAAGGAGAACAAGACAACCTTCGGATGCACACCAATTGGAATACCCAGTTTCTACAACAGGAACCATATCTTTACTGACATGTAATGCAGATTTTCAACACTTCGACAGGTCTTTCTCCATGCTCCGGAGATGACAGACGAAAAGGAATGTCGACGCTCATTCCGAGGTCTGAACACTTATGCTTTCCGGTGCTTCGCTACTGGCGTTTAAGGCGCCTATAAAACTGGACATCTTGTTCAGCGCACTCAGGTAAGCTCGGACGCTGGACACTACAACATCCATAGCTGCACCACTCCCACTGAGGTCAACATGCACAGAGATTAGTTTTAAGAAGACTAAAGGGAATACGAAACAATAGATAATAGGAAAGGAACCTATACCTGAAGGAACGATTGGAGTAAGCAGACGTAGTATGTTCACTACCGCTGACATCTCTAGTGATGAGTACTCGAGTAGTTGCAATTGCATCAATGCCTTCTGTGACAGAAGTCATGCTATATTCCCGAAGAATAGTCGGAATCTGTGTATTGTAAGGTAATTTATGTCAGATCTCTGATTCTGATCAAACAATAATCCGTAAACCAGAAATATATCTCGGGAGGTCAACTAGATGACAGTTGACATAATAAGAATGCTTGTGATGAAAAAAATTCGATACATGTTAATTACAGATTAACATGACCATCACAGGTTGTAAGGTGTGCTAGTTCTCAAACAAAAGAGAAAACGTGTATTTTTATCTTACCAATGAAACATTTAAATAACATCACTGCACTAAAATGGACCTACAGCTGGCACAACTGATATTTAAATTCTTTCTTGAGGTTCTAACCAAAAAACATCCTAACCCCAATAGGTTACAAGTCAGATATAGGTAATTTCATCTTCAACAAATGATTAGGGTATCCATTCTGTTGAAGATAGTTGTGGAGGCTAGACATTGCACGCCAATAATTGTACAAAGTTACATTCTGACTTGAGTTTCAATATTGTAACGATGTTAATAAACTACGTTATGCACATAAGTTATTCTTCATCGTAATGGAAATACTCTACTACTTGCCTACTCCCTCCGTCCCATTGCATGTGACGCCGTAGTTTTGTGTGCACGAACTTTGACCATTAATTTAACCAATAATAAATGAAAATTAGGTAATAAAAATCATACCATTAAAAACTTTATTCAAATACGAATCTAATGGTATAATTTTCAAAGCACATAACACAAATTTTATGTTCAAATTGATGGTCAAACTTGGTGCACGCAAAACAAGTACGCCACTTAATTGGGACGGAGGGAGTATAAAAATAAAAGAAACTACTCCCTCCGTTTCAAAATATAAGACTTTCTACCTACTTTCTACACATATGTATCTAGACATGTTTTAGTGCAAGGTTCATGTGAATCTTGCATTAAAACATGTTTAGATACATGTGTGTAGAAAGTAGGTAGAAAGTCTTATATTTTGATACGGAGGAGTAGTTCACTACAGCAAGAAAAAAGAATATAGCAACAGCTAACCTGTATTATTTGGTCAACAGCTTTGTAAGCTGCATCAACTGGGCCTGTTCCAACTGAACATCCTATCTTCTCCTCTCCATCAAGACCTATCAGTTTAACAGTTGCTGTAGATAAACCAAGTGTTCCACATGTTGCCTGTAAAGGTGAATCGTAACAGTAAAGTAATAGTTTATTACCACAAAACAAATAGGATTCGAATACAACCCGAAAATACCTGTACATCACCAAGGGACCAAATAACCTTAGGCTGAAATATCTCATCAGATAATAAAGCTTCGATGTCTTCATCAGTTACACGCTACAAAAGGAAAACTAGATTAACTTTCATGCATGTTGGGCGTTTGAAGTTCCGGGGAAAGCATTGAATGGAGAACACAAGCTGCTGACGAGTATATATAGAAAGAAAATATATGGTTCAGTGAAAACATATATAGAGAAATGCTATAGAAGAAGTAAAACATGGAAGTATACATTATAAAATAATTTTGTGAAGCCATCCAGCTTAACTGTTTTATAGAGCGGAATAAAATGGTCAAGAATATCATTGAAGCTATAGAGAAAGTATACATGCTGTAGCAAAGAATTACCTTTTTTTTCTCTGCAACCTCTTTGTAGCGTTTAAAGAAATCCTCAAATTCCTTGTCGTTGATTTCATATCCAAGCTACATGTTTGTACGGGAAGAATGTCATTTGGTAAGATAAAAGAGATAACCTATTGCATAACTAGAAACAAGACCAAATTCTCCAAGTAATACCTCCACTAGTTTAGTTCTGACGGCATGCCTTCCACTGAAACAAAAAGACCACAAACAGCAATTATGGTTTGGAATCTCAAATTTGACCTAAATCACCATTGTATGTCTATCTAAATGTAGTCAAGCAGGATCAAGCTAACCTAATTTAGAATGGTACAGATGATAAATAGTGTTAAGTAAATAAAAACACATTTAAGCAGAAGTTTCCTACATGTCAAATGGTCCAGGTTGAGCTGAAGAACTAAGTTATTTAGGTTGTGACCAAAGAAGAATGCAATGGTGTACATAGCACCCTTAATGACAGATTGTACTATGACACTACCTGCTTCTCTCTAAGATACTTATATTATGTACTCCCTCCGGTCCGAATTGACTGTTGCCAGCCCTTTATATTTTTGTACTACCGTAGCTCACTTCTTGCATCAATTATTTCGGACCGGAGGGAGTAGAAAAAATTGAGTATTTGACGGACTGCCACGGTTTTTTTGCACTTCGACACAAATGTCTCACGCGTTGTGTCGTTAAGGTTTTGTCAAAGCCGAACTTACATATGGCCATTTGATAAAAACCTATGTTCTGTGCACATTCAAAACGTAAACATTTGGGGTTTCTTTATTGGAACACAAAGACATACAGTCACACTCACACACCATATCAAGTTAATAGATACTCCGTCCGTTCCAAATTAGAAGATGTTTTAGATATTTCAATATGGACTACAGACAGTCTAAAATGAGTGAATCTACACACTAAAACGCGTCTAGATACATTCGTATCAGAACAAAAGTTAAAACATCTTATATTACGGAACGGAGGTAGTAGTTCATAAGAGAACCATATACAAGAGGAGTGTATCACATAGTAATTTTGCAGCACGCCAACTAAGGGGCAAAGATGTATTTGCATGGTACCTGAGCTTCCCAAGAACAATGCCAAACTCATTTGCACGTGTTAAACCAATATCATCAGGCGATATAATTTCATAAGTTCCTTTGAATTTAAGCATCCCGTCCTGCAAAAAGAAAATGAAAAGAGAACTAAATTTTATCATTCTATTATAGAATGGTACACATGGCAATGGTAAAAATATACCAATGAGATCAAAATTAGCACATCGATAAGTTGTACTCCCTCGTTCCTAAATGTAAGCCTTTCTAGCCTTTTTGGCACACATGTATCTAGACATGTTTTAGTGGAAGGTTGAGAAAGGAGAACGAACAAAGACAAATTGTGCCATGCTATGAACGAAAACTAATCATCGATAAGTGGAACATGGTAATTGGAAACTTGAACGGCAATAATGATAAAAGAGACTGCAAATTCAGGTACCTGATGAATTCCACTTTCGTGAGCGAAGGCATTGGCACCAACAATAGCTTTATGTGGCTGCACATGAAGTCCACTATGCTCTTGTACCTATAATAGTTATAGCATTTTGCAAAAGAGTCAAGGTTACCTGAATATTACTCCCTCCATATCAAAATATAAGACTTTCTAAATATTCCACACACAGATGTATCTACTATCTAGACATATTTTAGTGCAAGATTCACATGAACCTTGCACTAAAACATGTCTACATACATGTGTGTGTGGAATAGCTAGAAAGTCTTATATTTTGATACGGAGGGAGTATATAACAAGGACAGAAGAACAGAAAAGGAACAATACAAGAAGCACCAATATATACCATTTTGCTAGTCATAGTAATATGTTGGGAGTTAATTCCAGTATATAGGCCACTTAAGAGTTCTCGGCGACATTTAATAGCCATGACGACCTGGAATGGGGTAAAAAAAAAATTATATACATGTAGCAAGTAGTAATGCCTTAGCAGATCACATTCATATCTTTCAATACCGAATAGGATGAAGTTGTGCAAAACAATACAAACATACTATTAGGAGCTCACCTCCTCCAAGGAAGCATTTCCAGCTCTTTCACCGATACCATTGATAGTCACCTCTAGCTGTCGTGCTCCTGCATGAGCACCCTAAAGCTAAGTCAAATTAGTAACATGATCATACCAAATAAAAAAATTAATAAAATTAAATACAGAAAAGGAATTACCGCTAATGTGTTGGCACTTGCAAGACCAAGATCGTTTTGGCAATGAGTAGAAATAATTGCATTTTCAATTCCAGGAGTGTTTGCTTTTATGTCAGCAATTAATTTCCCGAATTCGTGAGGAAGGGTGTATCCAACAGTGTCTGGAATGTTGAGAGTTGTTGCTCCAGCTTTTATTACTTCCTCCAGAATATGATACAGGAACTCTCTGTTTGACCTGGATAACAAAGCGAAACCTATCATACCACAGTCATATGCTTGTTTTGTAAATATGATTATAAAGTTGAAGATAGACCCACATGACTTAAAACTTTGGGCCAAAATATACTTCAAATACGCCTATACATATATCGTGAAAGAAGTTTCAACATGGCCACGAAAATTGTATATCCACCCTTTCTTGACTTGGCAATGAAAAATTCCAAAAACAAGCCATTACCAGTCATCTTTTCTTCAGTCAAGCTATTGAAGATACATACTACTTTCTGAACCACGGCAACTTCAGTACTTAATAGTAAGCATGCAGTAATTTTGAGAACACATGGCAGGTGAAATGGCAATTTAATTATTTAAAACCAGATTCTACTCTCTAGAAACAAAAGTGTCAGACCTATCTTATAGTCATAATTGAACAAAATGGGCCTGCAGATCAAACAAATTGGCAGTTGGTATTTTATTTAAGGAGAAGAGTTTGAGTTGTACCTGCCGGCGTCCTCCGGGCTGAATTCAACATCGGGGCAACCCAGACTGCGGGCATAAGCCACCATCTCCTTGGCAATGGCCACCACCTGCTCGGGTGTCTTCCGCAGCTTGTGCTGCATGTGGATCTCGCTGGTAGCAATGAAGGTGTGGATGCGTGGCTTCCGGGCGTGGCGCACGGCCTCCCAGGCGGCGTCGATGTCCCTCTTGTTGCACCGAGAGAGGCCGCAGATGACAGGCACGTGGCCGTCCTCCCCGACGGGTGTGTTCCCCACCTCGATGGCGATTGATCGCACGGCGTCGAGGTCGTCGGGCGAGGAGGCCGGGAACCCCGCCTCGATGATGTCGACGCCGAGGCGGGCCAACTGGCGCGCGACGACGAGCTTCTCGGAGCTGGTCATGGTGGCCCCTGGGGACTGCTCCCCGTCGCGGAGGGTGGTGTCGAAGATGCGAACATAGTTGGGGTCGTCGATGCGGTCCGGGATGTATTCCGGTCGCCGCGGGGCTGCCAGGCAAGCGCGGACGGCGGCGCGGGGCGCCCTAGGGTTCGCGGCGACGGCGGCGGCGAGGCCATGAGAGAAGCGGCGGGGCTTGGCGGCAGGGAAGGGAGAGAGGGCCGCGCGCCTGGCGAGCAGGGTGGGGGAGGCGGGGTTTAGGGAGGAGCAGCAGTAGGGTTTAGCGGGGGCGGAGGCCATGGTCGTCGGAGGCGGCGCGCGGGGGTTTAGAGGGGAGAGACGGAGATGCGGCGGCGTGGTGGAGGCTTAGCTGGAGCCCCGGAATCAGGATGACTATGCGGGGATTTTCCTTTTGGAACAGGTATCGACCGGTAGGTTTTTTTTTTTTTTTTCGAAATACAGTACAACGCAGACGCTCATAAACACGCGCATACACTCACCCCTATTAACGCACACACGCACACCCTACGCATATGAGCACCTCCGAGAGACTGAGCCGGCGGATCAGATCTTGAGATTGACGAAGTCACCACAGACGCCTCGCTGTTGACGGGAACGTCGCCTCCCACTGAAGAATATTCCGCCGAAATGAGAAACACCAGAGTTCAAACCCAATTCCGCCGAAATGAGAAACACCAGCGTCAAACCTGGGTTTGAACTCTGGTGGGATGGGGGTACAACCACCCTCCTAACCATCTTGCCAGAGGCAAGTTCTCCCGGTAGGTCGGTCGGATAGGTCTTATCTCGACTGTGTATGAATTGGCTTTCGTAGCAGGCACGAACACGAGTGCGCCGAACCGCAGCGTGGTCCGCACTTGCCACTTGTGGTGCTACTTTAAAATGCTTTGGCATACACAGACAGCTTTACAACTCAGCACCGACGACACTAACAGATACTCCCTCCTTGCTTGAATATAAGACGTTTTACCTCACATGTTGTCTACATGGGATTAAAATGAGTGAACATGCGCACTAAAATGTGTCTAGATATATGAAGATACATATGAATATGATAAAAAGCTAAAACATTTTATATCAAGATTTTATTTAATTGGGTCGTCAGCCGGATAGGCATCCGGCCCTATCGAGACTATCATGACCACTGCACCTAACTGAGTGACCCATTTGGTCTGTCTTATCTTAATAATTTAACCAAATGTTGCGCAAGATAATAAGCATAATTAGCATAGTTTTTACAACCAAATTAAATAAAATCACATAACTCCTACAATCAAATTGAAATAAAATTATAGCAACTAAATCAATTGGTTATGCTTGGTTTCCCACATAAGTCCACATATGTTTAACCAAATCATTTTTAAAACTGCTTTTGAACATCCCGATCACGCATCTCATAATAAAAATGGATGAATTGTGCAAATGTTACCGCTCCACCAGCCAAACTTGGTCGTAGATGTTGTCATCACGCCCATTCTTTACAACCATGTTGTGCACGATCACACAAGTAATCATCACCTCCACGTAGTGTTCAAGCTCTACGTTCTAGTAGGGTACCGAAAATTAGCCCGCCGATCGAGATTGGAGCACACCGGAAGCACGCTCCACATCCTTTATACGACTCTCTCGTTATTTGGCAAACCTATCTTTTTTTTCTCCATTGGGATCGGAGATTGTCTTCATAAAAGTAGTCCACGGTGGACAGATACAATCAGCTACGTAGTATCCCTTGGTGAAGTAGTTGCCATTGATCTCATAGCTCACCACGGGGGAATTGCCCTCCGAAAGCCAAGAGAATACTAGAGAGTGTTGAAGGATATTGATATCATTGTGGGAACCGGCCATGCGAAAAAAGGAATGCCAAATTGAGAGATTTCGTGAAGCCACGTTTTTAAGTATGACCGTGTACTTGCCAACATGTTCTTGTATTACCCCTGCCAAGTAAATGGGCAGTTCTTCCACTCACAAAGCATGCAATTTATACTTCCAAGCATGTCTGGAAATCCTCTTGCCTCGCTAATAGACAAAATCCGGGCCGTGTCATCAACATTGGGCTCTGTCAAATACTCTGGGCCAAACATAGCAATCACAGATTTGCAAAATCTATACATTGACAAAGCAATTGGACTCACTCAGGCGCATGTACTCATCAACCAGATCACCGGCAACTCCATATAAGTATCCGAACAGTCGCAGTGCATTTTTAATAAGAGGAGAAGCCAATCTTATCAAGGGCATCTTGCTTGCATTGTACGTAATCATCATGGCCCATCACTCATATACAAATGCGGTTGAACGTGCCTTGCCATACAGAAGCGTCACCGGAAAATAGGGCACGCGTATGTTGGCTTGTGCGGTGGAAGTAATCTTTGAGGAGTTGGACATGGCCCCCTTCTCTGTTATGATCCAACACCGGTGCATGATGCGTGTAGACACACGTTCGTTGGGAGACCCCAAGAGGAAGGTATGAAGCAGTGTAGCAGAAGTTTCCCTCAGTATGAAACCAAGATTTAATCGAACCAGTAGGAGCAAGAAATCACTTCTGAAGGTTGTCAACGGTGCCAGAAAAGAGCTGTTGCAGGGAGTTCTGACTGTTGACGTGGAACCTGCACACAAGACAATCAAACTATTTTGCCCCAACGAAACAGTGAGGTTGTCAATCTCACCGGCTTGTTGAAAACAAAGAATTAAACGTATGGTGTGGAAAACAGTAGTAAATTGCAGAGATGAAGAGGAACAGTGTTTGCAGTTGGTTGTATTATCAGTGTAAAAGAATGGACCGGGGTCCACAGTTCACTAGTGGTGTCTCTCCATAACAGATAACTAACATGCTGGGTGAACAAATTACAGCTGGGCAATTGACAAAATATTGAGCGCATAACAATGCATATATATGACATGATGATTACTATGATATTCATGTGGGCATTACGACAAAATACATAGACCGTTATCCAACAAAGTCTATGACTAATAATCCACCGCCAGGTTGTCATACCGAGTTCCCCGTTGGTATTAAGTTGCAAGCAACGGATAATTGCATTAAGTAATGTGCGTAAAGTAAACAAATGCATTAGACCTAACGGCGTACCCTTAAGCTAAGCATCGGTTATTTTATCCCTAGTGGCAACAGCACATCCACAATCTTAGAAGTTATTGTCACTCTCCCAGATTACCGGAGGCATGAACCCACTATCTAGCATAAATACTCACTCTTGGAGTTACAAGCATCTACTTGGCCAAAGCATCTACTAGTAACGGAAAGCATGCAAGATCATCAATAACATATAAGATAGATTGATAATCAACTTGACATAGTATTCAATATTCATCGGATCCCAGCAAACACAACATGTAGCATTACAATAAGATGATCTTGATCATGATATGCCGCTCACAAGATCTAAACATGATAGCATAAAGTGGAGAGACAACCATCTAGCTACTGTCATGGACCCGTAGTCCAATGATGAACTACTCACGCATCACTCCGGAGGCAGGCAGGGTGATGTAGAGCCCTCCAGTGATGATTCCCCTCTCCGGCAGGATGCCGGGAAGAGCTTCTGAACCCTCCCGAGCTAGGGTTGACGGTGCTGGCGTCTCTGAAACTTTTCGTGGATAATGGCTCGGGTATCTAGGGTTTTCGCGTCGGGAGGAATAAATAGGCGAAAGGGCGGCGGCTGCGGAGCCACGAGGGCCCCACACCACCCCACGGCGCGGCTGGGGGTGGGCCCGCGCGGCCCCATGGTGTGGCTGGCTCGCGGCCCACCTCCGTGTCTCCTCTGGACTCCGTCTTCGTGTTGGAAAAATAGGAGGTTCTGTCCAAGTTTCGTCTAATTCCGAGAATATTTCCAGACTAGCTTTTCTAGAATACAAAAACAGCAGAAAACAGGAACTGGCACTGTGGCATCTTGTTAATAGGTTAGTCCCAGAAAATGCATAAAATGCTATGAAGTGTATATAAAACATGTAACAATTGGTATAATATCAACATGGAACATCAGAAATTATAGATACGTTTGAGACGTATCAGTTGATGACGTGAAACACACGTTCGTTGGGAGACCCCAAGAGGAAGGTATGATGTAGTCAGCAGCAAGTTTTCCCTCAGAAAGAAACCAAGGTTATCGAACCAGTAGGAGCAGCAACTCTTCAGAAGGTTGTCAACGGCGCCAGAAAAATAACTGTCGCAGGGAGTCTGGATTGTTGACGTGGAATCTGCACACAACACAATCAAACTAATTTGCCCCAACGAAACAGTGAGGTTGTCAATCTCACTGGCTTGCTGAAAACAAAGGATTAAACGTATGGTGTGGAAAATGAGTATTAAATTGCAGAGAATGAAAAAGGAACAGTTTGCAGTTTGTGGTTGTTTAATCAGTGTAAAAGAATGGACCGGGGTCCACAGTTCACTAGTGGTGTCTCTCCATAAAAGATAACTAACATGTTGGGTGAACAAATTACAGCTGGGCAATTGACGAATAGTGAGCGCATGACAATGCATATACATGACATGTTGACTACTATGATATTTAATTGGGCATTACGACATAATACATAGATCGTTATCCAACAGCATCTATGACTAATAATCCACCGCCGGGTTGTCATCCGAGTCCCCCGTTGGTATTAAGTTGCAAGCAACGGATAATTGCATTAAGTAAAGTACGTAATGCAAACAAACACATATGCCCGTGGACATAGCATCGTTAGGTTATCCCTAGTGGCAACAGCACATCCACAACCTTAGAACTTTCTGTCACTGTCCCAGGTCAAACGGAGACATGAACCCACTATCTAGCATAAATACTCTCTCTTGAAGTTACAAGCATCTACTTGGCCAAAGCATCTACGAGTAACGGAAAGCATGCAAAATCTTAAATAACATATAAGATAGATTGATAATCAACTTGACATAATATTCAATATTCATCGGATCCCAGCAAACACAATATGTAGCATTACAATAATATGATCTTGATCATGTAGGGCAGCTCACAAGATCTAAACATGATGGCACAAAGTGGAGAGACAACCATCTAGCTACTGCTATGGACCCGTAGTCCAAGGATGAACTACTCACGCATCACTCCGGAGGCAGGCATGGCGATGTAGAAGCCTCCGGTGACGATTCCCCTCTCCGGCAGGGTGCCGGGAAGAGGTTCTGAACCCTCCCGAGCTAGGGTTGACGACGGCGGCGTCTCTGGATCTTTTCATGGATATTTGCTCAGGTACTTAGGGTTTTCGCGTCGGGGGAATAAGTAGGCGAAAGGGCGGCGGCTGCGGACCCCCGAGGGGCCCACACCACCCCAGGGCGCGGCAGAAGGGGGGCCCGCGCCCTGGGTGCGTGTGGCCTCCTGGTGGCCCTCCTCTGCTGATCCTTCGCTCCGTCAGGCGTGTTTTGGAAAAATAGGCACCCCCGTGTAGTTTCGTCCAATTCCGAGAATATTTCCAGACTATCTTTTCTGGAATACAAAAACAGCAGAAAACAGGAACTGGCACTTCGGCATCTTGTTAATAGGTTAGTCCCAAAAAATGTATAAAAGTGATATAAAGTAGATGCAAAACATGTAGCAATTGGTATAAAACAAGCATGGAACATCAAAAATTTTAGATACGTTTGAGACGTATCATCAGTGCACGGCCAGAACCGAGCCCCCGAACAATGGTTGATGCCTCCCAATTAAATGTGGAACTGGACTTCTATAGTCCATGGACTTTGGACCTAAATTTCGTTGGATCCTGTTGGACTGGACTCTAATGGACATGGACATTAATTGGACATAAAATCCAACCGTGCTGGCAACCGTTTGGAGCTCAAAATTGGATAGCCCAATATCCAATGGACCACCAACGCCCTGTGCCGCACACGTTAAAACCGGCTCCGCGTCTGGTGCCGCTGTCGAACGTTTCCACGTCTAGCTGATCGATCGGATCGGCCACAGTGTCACGTCTAGCTGAACAAGCGTCGCGCGCGTCTAGCTGATCGTTCGGATCCACGTACGTCTAGTTAGCAGCCTGCATGAATTTTTTTGTTCCATCGTCACGTCTAGCTGGTGCCTGACTGCGTGATCTCCGCACGCGCCGCCACACCGCAAATGTCCATTGGACCTTGGGTTATCCAATATTTTCACTAGTTGGAGTGGATGGATCTGGACATTATGAAGTTAAACGTGGACTGATGTTGGATTGGACCAAGTGGAGGCTGGACATTAGTTGGGCCTGTGACATTTGGGTTTGGACTCCGATCCAATTCCAGGTTTACTCCCAATGTGTTCGTTGACGACGAGTGTATCAACCAAAACATCACTCTCATTATCGGATGATGAATCGGAGGACGAGGAATACAAGATGTTGTTGTAAAAGTACTCATCCGAGCTATCCATCATGGGAGGTGGTGAATTCGTACCTGACAAACACCTCCGGCAAACGGCCGAACACCTTGTAGGCGAGGTCAGTCCTAGTAGTGGATGAGCCTCTAACGGTTTCCCGGCAGTCGTACTACGACGAAGTCGGTGGAGACGGCAACGAAATATGGCCGGTGGAATGTGGCGTGGCGGCAGAGAGAGGTGGGGCGAAGAGGAAGGACGCGGGCCGACGACGGTGAGGGCGGGTTGGAGCTAGGCGAGAGGGACTAGGGAGCGAGGAGGAGGCAAGGCGTGATTGTGTCACTGGCTGACAGGCCAGGGGAGAACACCGCGGTCGTCCACGTGTGTCCGAAGCGGACACAAACTCTGCAACAATTTGGGCCAAAAATAGGTCCCCGCGGACAGAAAAACAGACATCGGTATGTTCACGTCGGCGCGTTGGTCGTGTCTTTTCCCCAAACGGATATAATCGAACAGAAACGGACCAGATGGTTCTGCGCGTTGGAGTTGCCCTTAGAGCATGATTTATGGTGGAGTCACCATGCTGCTGCCCCGTGCTCTCTAACTAAGGGCATAGCCAACGATGTGGCTCTAGCCTGTTGCCCCATGCGGCCATGCCCTCCACCTAAGGGCATGGCCAACGACGTAGTGGCATATACCTTGTTGCTTATGCAGAGGGTTCCTTGTCCACTGTTTGACACGAGGATCCTCCCGATTTTTGAGACGAATGCAAGTCTATTTGATAATCAATAAATATGCCCGATTGGTTTCTCCCAAAAGAAAGTAAAGCAAAAACGCAAATGGAGATTTTTTTGTTGAAAAAATAGTTCCTTTTGATGCCAAAATGGTCTTCCTTGATATCGAACATAATGCATAAGAGGATCCATATAAACCCATATGGTTTTCCTAAAAAAAACCAGGGTAAGGTAATGGTGTAGCATTTGGCTTAATTGGGCCAAACATGGGAGTACCATAATTTCCATTCCTCTTGTTCCTCCTTGGCAGAACCCCTCACCAACAAGTACAACCGAGGACAGGGGAAGCGGCGGGAAATCATTTCCTCACCTGGCGGGCGGCGTGAAATCCACCCATCGTCGAGTGTAGAGCCCAGCTTGGCGATGACGGCAGAGCTCACCTAATCCTAATTGTGCTCGTGAGTCCTCTCTCGATGTCTTATTTTGCTAGCGGGATTCTTCCTTCCCCGATGCCCCTTCTTGTCTATGTTCCAACATATGTCATGGCGGCTAGATTTCTAGCGCGGAATTAATCTATTGGTAATAATTTAGTGAGTACATGAGATAGGACGATCATTTTTTCGTGCGGAATTAATATATTGGTAATTAGAGCGAGTGAACTCTCTTTTAGCGAGGGGAAGTGAGCGGTGGATATTTTGGGTTGCCTCAGTTTCTTGGAAGCGAGGCAAGACAATTCATATGTTTCATTTTTTTCTTTGCTCACTTAATTATTTAAATTTCAGTTTGTGTATCGTATTCGTTAAGTCAAACTCTAACCAGTATACCCTCATTGAAATGTATGTTTGCCAACGAATTATGCAGCTCAATTGCCTCAACATTTAGTTTCTTACAATGGTTACTGAAAAAGTCAGATCAAAGAAGCAAATAAACGAGGAATGCATCATAAACCGCCTTTCCAGAGACCTCGTTGAGCATGTATTTTTGAGCCTTTCAGTTAGCAGTCTGTTGAGGTGCGCATGTATCTGCAAGCACTGATACAACTTCATTCGGGATCCCTATAGTTTGCTACATCACACCTCCAGCAAACGCCGTTATGCCCTTTTATTCTTCCCACAAGGTTTGGTTTCGGTGAAGCCCTAACCACTTGTTTTGTCACTTGTTTTACTGAGTTTATACCTCCACGGACTTGCTGGTTGGTTCTTTTAACTTTGTACATGGACATCAGTACTAGTAAGCTTCAAGTCAAATGTTACAGTATCATATATAACAAGCTATCAAACACTACAGGAAGCAGGCGAAACGCCGACGGCTAAAAAGCCGTCGGCATAATCCCGAAGGCCGTCGGCACAACCTACGCCGACGGCTGCCCTTTAGCCGTCGGCATAATCCCGAAGGCCGTCGGCACAACCTACGCCGACGGCTGCCCTCGGCGTACGTCCCTCGTTTCCCCCTTGGCCACCACCTTTCCAAGAATTTAAACTTGGACATCAGCACAACCTACAGTACTTCTAATTATATATGATGTTGTCAAGTATTAAAAAGTAGTAGCTTCTCAACCCCCTCGTCTCCCTCTTGGCCACCACCTTTCCAAGAATTTAAACTTTACCCTGCTGAAACTTCAGTGAAATGCAGTAACTTTTGGATGGAGAATTTGAACTCTGAGGATATGAATAACTTCCAAAGCATGTCATTCAACATGAAATTTCAAAAGAAAAAAATCTCGGATTCGAGGACGCTGGCATTAGAGAACTAGGTGAAATATGCTTACGTCGACAATAATAGGTGACACAAGAAAAGTCGCTAAACCAGACCGAACCTGAATAGAATCCAGACTAGTCGGTTCCCACCCAGTCAAAACCACCACTCATCTTATCAAATCTCCAAAATCCCAAAACCTGCAACATGATCGCCCGTTTTATCTCCGCTAGCTAGTCCCCCAGTGTCTCCTCGCTCATCTACGTCGATCATCAAATTCATCTATGCCCCTGCCACCTCGCTCGTATCCCAAACTCGTCCTCATCTCCCCAATCATAAGTCCGTTGTCAATCTTATTAATATCTTCGTGCCCCTCATAGCGCCAAAGACATGAGAACGATCACCGAGCTCCCAACCAAAATTCTTGTTCGAAAGCCTCTCTCCCCCACAACTCAGATGCCCAACAGCGTGTTGGTTGTCGTGCCTAGCTCCGCCACTTTGAGGCGCCCGCCCCGCCAAGCAACGCCTCACCATCCCACTTCCAACCCCATGTCCCTGGTTTTTTTTTAGAAAAGGGGTGCGGATCCCTGGCCTCTGCATCGAGAGATGCACACAGCCGTCCGCAATTATTGAAACCACACCTTACAAGAGGAATACAAAGATCAACCCGAAGCGAACCACCGAACTAGCGACATCTCGCTACACCTACAACACGGATGAAGGGGGTGGCCAAGAACAAACCCTGACAATAACCAACGCACATCATCAAAAAACTGAAGGCCACACCAAGCCGCCCGATAGCGACCAGGAGGCACAACCAGTCCAGCAGACCCTCAGCGGCACCGATGCGCCTGCTACAGAAGTCGCCGCCACCGTCTTCCTCAGACCCATCATCATCTCCAGGAAAGAACCAAAGTATTATCCTTGTCAGGCATGTCGTCGATGTCGCCACGACGCCAGACAACATATCCGATCTGCGCGTCATCATCATCACACGTCCAGCGCCGAGACTCCGCTGTGCCGCGCCGCCAAGACTCGCCGTCGACGACATGCTAGATGCCTCAACACGCCACCTCTCCTTGCCCGTCCCATCCAGCAGCTGCTCCAAAACGATGCCCCCAGGAGGGAGAACGACCCTGAAAGGGCCGTCATCGTCCGATCCGGGAGACCCAGATCTATGGTTTCCCTTGGAGCATTCCGAGTGGGTAGACGGTAGCTGCAACAACGATGCCTTCAACAAGGTAACGACACATAAGCGCCGCCATCACCAGTCCTGACCATAGTCCCTGGTTGTTCGCTGATAACATAGGCTAATTGCATTTTTCTACTTGAAGGAAAGCATTTTTTTTTAGAAAAGGGTCACCCAGCCTCTGCATCAAAATGATGCATACGGCCGCTTTATTTATTTTATTCAACATAGCTGGCAAAAGCCTTACAACGAACGAATACAAGCTGAATCCACCATCAGTACCACAACTAGCACAAACGACAGAGTGAAACGGGGCCTTGTGCCCCGGCTACAACCATCGCCGGCTCCCTGGCCAACACAGAGATAGCGCCTTGTGCACACGCTCCGGAAATCGCCTCCAACCCAATTCAGCATGCCGACCGGAGTAAAGACTCTCGCCAGGCCTGCCGCCGATGCCACCACGACACCTGGCTACGCCCCCTCCCTGTGCAAGTCCACCATAACACGACCGTCGTCGAGTCCCCGCTGCACCACGCCGCCAAGACCAGCCGTCTTCGTCATGGAAGGTGAAGCTCCACTCCACCGGTAGACCACTCCAGGCAGCACGTGTTCCAAAACGATGCCCTCAAGAGGGAGAAGCGACACCGAAAGTGCCGCCATCGTCCGATCCGGTAGCACCAGATCTTGGGTTTCCCCCGGAACATCATGGCGGAAGGTAGAAGAATCATGGCGACGACGCCTTCAGCAAGGTAACGACGCCCACGGGCGCCGCCATCGTCGGCTCCGACCTCGGAGCCCAGATCTCACCGGCCATCATCAACACCTTCAGATCTACGCGAGCAGAGGCAAGATCTGGGCATGACACGCCACCGGAGTGAGCGGCACACCCAAATCACCCTGCTGGTCAGATCCGCCCCACGCCCCGCTCACAAGGATCGGAACGCCGGAAGCCGCCGCTCTGCGCCTGGAGGGCCGGGATCTACGCCGTCCGCCACACCGTCGATGCAGGGCGTCGACGTCGCCGTGGCGACCGGCGGCCGCGCCACGCCCGAGGATCGGCGGCGCCCACCCGCGCCGGCCCGTCAATCTCGAGGACGGCCAATTCCCCCCCCGCCGGCCGTGCCCAGGCTTTGCCTGGCCGCGCCCATGGTGGCAGCGGGGGAGGGAGGAGGGAGGAACGGTAGGGGGCTGCGGCGGCGGCGGCGCTAGGGTTCCCCCCTGCCGCCGCGCGGGGGCGAGAGGGGGGTTACGAGAGGAGAGGAGAGGAGAGGAGAGACCTCACATAAACATAGAGCTCTTCTTGAAGGAAAGCATACGTTGGTATGAATGAATCATGCCATCATGGGCTTCCTCCGATGAATGAAGCGATGACACCACTGATGAGTGTGAAGATGGCGGTCATTAGCTCGACGGACTGATGTCATGCTCGGTTTTTTGCTCATGTCACCATTTTTTTGGGATGTGAACTTTTTCGAGAATCCGGGATTTTTTTACGACCAAAGACTGTGTAGTTAAAAATTTCTATCACCGTCAAATATTTTAATATAAAATTTCAAGTAATTTTTTAAAAATTATACTATTCATCGGTTTGTGTTAATTCATAATTTTATACATATGAAATATAATGTCAATATTTATATGAAATATAACATCAGTGTACATGAAATCATTATAATACTCCCTCCGTTCCAAATTAGATGACTTTCATTTGTCCACATGCGGATGTAGATCGGAGGGAGTACTTCAGGTGTAAACGAAGAGGGCTGTCCGCGGCGCCGCAAATTAGGCCCATTTAGTTTCACACCGAGCATCCACGGAAATGCAAGAAAAATAACCGGCGTATGCGGGCCGGCCCACGGTTGCCGCGTCGCGCCGCATATCGCAGCGACCAGAGGCAAGACCCGTGGTCGTCTTCCCCACAAGCGTCGTGGTCGCCGTGCCGTACCGCCGTAAACGCCCGCAGCTCCGCTCCTCCGCCTCGCCGCGGCGTGCCCCGCCCCGCCCCGTGCGCGAATCGTAGAGGTACGTGCGCGAGCCGCTCATCAAGCTCGACCGCGACGGGTCTAGGACATCGTGCTCCCCGGCGACCTCACAGTCGCCGGCGCGCCCAGGTCCATCAAGTGCGACAAAGGGAAGCTAGCCTAGCTTGTCCCGTCCAAGCTGTCTCAACGCGGCAGCGGAGATGCAAGACGACGGCGGCGGCCACGACCCCCTTTCTGGATCGAGTTGTCAGACTGCCGTTCGATCAAACTTGCAGACGAATAGATGATACGCGGCTCGCTCGCTAGCCTTGTTGGATGTCACCCATCGACAAAAGAATACAAGATTATACACTTCCTTGGTGATCGTTGCGAGGGTCGCTCTCGCCTCCATATTGACAACAAATTCAGCGTCATTCAAGTTTACACGCTTGGTGCTGAGCAATGGAGAGATATCAGAACTCCAGAAGCCTTAAGCTTGAATTGTGTCAAAAACTCGGGTGCAATCAATGTTGATGGAATAATGAATTGGCTAACTGAAGACATGGCAGCTAGATGGCAGCATGCACTTATAACCTTTGATCTCGGTGAAGAAAGTTTTGCACGGATAGAACTGCCAGCAGTTGTGCTTGAAGATTATGCAGAGCCTTTTCCTCGTCGGTACTGGACCAGAGAAATAGATGGGAATATATGTATAGCAACTGCTCAAACGTATCCTTCTGAGCCCAGAAGGCCTTATGGTAAGCTGCAGATCTGGGCGCTTGACAACAAAACGGAGCAAAGTTGGAGCCAGAAGTACAATATTGAGTACCCGCCAGATTGCATTCCCGGTCCAAATTTGGCTCACGGGGATAAGATCATACTGCCAGATTACGGTAGCCTATTTTCCTATGAGTTTCTTGGGGAGAGCTTCAATGCTAAATTGGATAAGATGACAGAACTATTAGATTTTAGCCCCCACAAGCCTCGCAACCTACATCTTTGTGAAGTCACTTGTACGTTTAGATGTATACAAGAATGGAGGCATTGTGCGCAGACCAAAACAGCGGGAAGGCTGGGAATTGAAGAAGTGGGAGACATGGGAGCAGGAGCTCTCTGAGAATGAAAAATCATGGAGTGACATTCATCAACGTGAGCACGAAGGAACTGTACGTTGACTGAATTCAAACTTATCTTAACGAAATTTCATTATTCTGGAAATTTTAACAAATGGGTGAGTTGCTGTTTGATAGGCATCTGCACAGCGCACTGGCGTAACAATCAATCGTTATCTGTCGCGTGTATTGGATGATGTGATTCGCCAGCAAATAAGCATGCAAATTAATCAAATATTTCCAAACTTTCCAAATCAGGTAGTTTAAAAATCTAAATTGAAGTTAGTATACCTTTTTGTTTTCATATATGTTTGATGGTCGACAATCATTTGAAAAGAAGTAGTGCACCTTACTAGTGTTGTAAGTTGTAACTCATGTATTGCATGAGACTCCAGCAACCAAGGCCCCTCCGGCGATTTAATTTGGTGGAGCAGACGCAGGATAAGGATAATTTACTTTCTCGTACGAAGAATTATTCTAGTGTTATGGAGGTATGGTGTGTTAAATTAGTATCCAGATCATAAACTACTGTTCCTTGAAACGTGCCAAATTAATAAAGTTAACCTGTCCACAGGCTACAAGGGAAGCAACATTGAGTATCCTTCGTATGATCCACAGTGCTATACAGAATCAGGTAAATATTTATATTTGTTCTAATTTATTGATGTTTTCCTTTTATGCTATAGTTTGGTAGCTCTTGTTTCCTGTATCTGTTATCTGTTTTAATCGCAGTAAATAACCAGATTAGCTTCTTTTGAATATAAGCAAAGTAATTGTATTATCTCCTTTCGTACACTTGATAGACCTCCCTGTAATACAATTATTTTCCATCCCATATTTTCATGTATGCTTGGGTGTGTACTTTAGTTCTGTTTGGTAACTGCCATTTTAATATATATATATGCGTAGGTGTGTACTTTAATTCTTTTTGCTAACTGTGCAAATTGTCTTGTTACTCTGTTCACAGCGCTGTTACATAGGTATCCACATTCGGCATATTTTACATTAGTACTGGTACACATAATTGTTTATCAAGGTTTATGTAGGTGCCCCTAACTTTTATGAACTGGCTCTGGATGCAACACTTATTGTGTCGATTCCAATCTTATTTAGTGGACAATGATTAATTGAGCATAGATGTGCTTATTGAGCATGGATGTAGAAGTAACTTTGGTTGTTGTCAAGTAATCTAATCAAGGGATTCAGAACTATTCTTTATTATATACCTTTAAATAGCAGACAAAGTAAAACTAGGAAGAGTTCCGGAACTAAGAACATTCAGAGTAGGCAACATGTATTGATTGTTAAACATCACCCGTACCATCCACTCAAATTTTTGGGTTTATTATTAGCTCTGACTTCACAATTTAGCGACATCATTTGACTGGTCAGTGCACCTTTTATTTCTTTTTTTGGGGGGAAATAGGAAAATGAGAATGAGGACCCAAACCTTCCATTTCTCAAATGGGTATTCTAAACTTCCTACCTGTGATGAAATGAAAGTACCATTGTCTTGTATTTGATCCTTACTCATGTTTCAGGTTGACGCTTCAAGTTCAAATCCTGGCATTTCTTCTCAGAATCACAGCGACGGCGGTGATACGAAGACTTGAGGCTTGAGAGCTTATATGACATTACTCTTAGCTTGCTCAGGCAGTATTTCAACTCTTGCTTGTTTTAGCACCCAACAGACTATTTAGCTGTGTAACCTGGAAGACAGTGTTTTCTGCCGTACAACCTCTGTCCTGCTATGCATTTTTTTTTCCTTTCGAGTTTAAGTATTCATGGCACCTACTGTTTAGCACGTGTGATCTGATTGGCATATTTATCGATTTTACACCCTGAAGCATCTATATCCACAGATGAGTTACACCAACCTTTGGTTCGAAGATCTGAACCAACTCTTCCCACTATGAACATCTATTGTAGTTTGTTTGGATATAGGAAATTAGATTTCTTTTCCACATCATTGACACGAAGTTAATACATTATGGCATAAATTTATTGCGAAATTCAAAGCATATAGGAAAACCTACTGTTCAGATTAAAAAATCACATCATAATTCGCTCCACACACGAGATTAAAAAAAATAAAATGTTAAATTAGTTACAAAATAAAAAATAAAATGATGCACTATCAATCTTTCTGAACAGTAAAGTGTTAAACTCACATACTAAGTACTTAAACCAGTATATATTTTGATTCTACATATACCTCCTAGTTAGTTAAATGAGACTTGATCAGAGCTGATGTCAGTTATGTATATTTTGTGAGGTGGTATGCACTATGTACTAACCCCTCGGTGATGAACTTGTGGTGCATCACGAGCTATTGCTACTAAACTCGTGGTGCATCAGTAATGTTGTTGGAGAAATGTTAGTTTATGTGGTACTACTTAGTTATGTCATATTTTTGAGCTGCTTACACTAGTAGAAAATGGGTCTTTGGTCCAGAGCCGTCCCAGCCATTAATCCCGGTTCAGAGAAAAACCGGGACCAGTGCCTGGTCCCGGTTCGAGCTGCCAGGGCCCCGTGGAGCATTGGTCCCGGTTCGGTTGGGGACATTAGTCCCGGTTCGTGGCACGAACCGGGACCAATCTCCAGAGCCAGACGGAGCTTTGGTCCCGGTTCGTGTCTCGAACCGGACTAATACCCCTCCCCTGCCTATATATAACCCACCCCCTCTTCTCTCCTCTGTTTTTTTTTGCTTGGATTGGTGGGAAGTGGGTGCTAGTTTTTTTTCCTTTGCCACGCACAAGATGTGTTCGATGAAATGCCCGACCCACACTTAAGTTCACACAAAACGATATCCTCGACCGAGGTTAGCAACTTTATCCTTTTCATCTGTAATTGATACAGAAATATTGCATGTGTCGATGTACGGTGGTCATTTCACTATTCAAGATGTTATTGTAATGGTATTTGATAAACTTAATTATATGATGCAGATGGATGCACGGATGCGATGGATGTACGGCGAACGACGCAGTTCCGAGTTTATTGCAGGCCTGCATAAATTTCTCGAAGTGGCTGAGGCAAACAAAGTGGATAATTTTATGCCTTGTCCATGTGAGAAGTGTCGGAACGTCAGGGAGTACTCTAACTCGAAAACCATTCAAGACCACGTGCTTCGGAGAGGTTTCATGCCCAGCTATAATTGTTGGACCAAGCACGGAGAAAGAGGGGTTAGGATGGAAGACAATGAAGAAGAGGAGGATGATGACAACTATCCTATGTTCCCTGAGGAATGCGGTGATACTGTAATGGAAGACGTTGAAGAAGAAGGAGGTGAACATCGGGCATCAGATGAGCCCGCTGATGGTCTTGGTGGGGTCATTTCTGATGCAAAGCGAGAATGCGATACAGAAAAGGAGAAGCTAAAGTTGGAGGCCATGCTAGAGGATCACAAAAAGTTGCTGTACCCAAATTGCGAAGATGGCAGCACAAAGCTCGGTACCACACTGGAACTGCTGAAATGGAAGGCAGAGACTGGTTGTTCTGACAAGGGATTTGAGAAGTTACTGAAAATAATGAAGCCGAAGCTTCCAAAGGATAACGAATTGCCCGAGACTACATACGAAGCAAAGAAGGCTATCTGCCCTCTAGGATTAGATGTGCAGAAGATACATGCATGCATTAATGACTGCATCCTGTACCGCGGTGAGGAGTACGAGAATATGGATAAATGCCCGGTATGCAATGCACTGCGGTACAAGATCAGACAAGATGACCCTGGTGATGTTGAGGGCGATGACGAGCCCCCCCGGAAGAGGGTTCCTGCTAAGGTGATGTGGTATGCTCCTATAATACCACGGTTGAAACGTCTGTTCAGAAACAAAGAGCATGCCAGGTTGTTGCGATGGCACAAAGAAGAGCGTAAGAAAGACGGGAAGTTGAGACACCCCGCCGATGGGTCCCAGTGGAGAAAAATCGACAGAGAGTTCCCGACATTTTCAGATGACGCAAGGAACTTAAGATTTGGTCTAAGTACAGATGGCTTTAATCCTTTTGGGGAGCAGAGCTCCAGTCATAGCACTTGGCCCGTGACTCTATGTATCTACAACCTTCCTCCTTGGTTGTGCATGAAGCGGAAGTTCATTATGATGCCAGTGCTCATCCAAGGCCCGAAGCAACCCGGCAACGACATTGATGTGTACCTAAGGCCATTAGTTGATGAACTTTTGCAGTTGTGGTCCGAACCAGGTGTACGTGTGTGGGATGAGCACAAACAACAGGAATTTGACCTACGAGCGTTGTTGTTCATAACCATCAATGATTGGCCTGCTCTTAGTAACATTTCAGGACAGTCAAACAAGGGATACAATGCATGCACGCACTGTTTAGATAAGACTGAAAGTATACATTTGGGAAACAAGAACGTGTACCTGGGGCATCGTCGATTTCTTCCGAACAGTCATGCCGTAAGAAAGAAAGGCAAGCATTTCAACGGTGAGGCAGATCGCCGGAAGAAGCCTAACCTCCCTGATGGTGATGTTATATATGACATGGTCAAGGATTTAGAAGTAATCTTTGGAAAGGGTCCTGGCAGTCTATCTGTTCCGAATGACGCTGACAACCACGTACCCATATGGAAGAAGAAATCTATATTTTGGGAGCTACCCTATTGGAAAGTCCTAGAGGTCCGGTCTTCAATCGACGTGATGCACGTGACGAAGAATCTTTGCGTGAACCTGCTAGGCTTCCTGGGCGTGTATGGGAAGACAAAAGATACACCAGAAGCACGGGAGGACCAGCAACGTATGAAAGACCCATACAACAAGCAGACGGATAAAGGGCGTCAATACTTAAGCAGCTACGCTCTTACCAAAGCAGAGAAGGAAATCTTTTTTGAATGCCTGAGCAGTATCAAGGTCCCGGCTGGCTTCTCGTCAAATATAAAGGGAATAATAAATATGGCAGAAAAAATTCCAGAACCTGAAGTCTCATGATTGCCACGTGATTATGACGCAGTTGCTTCCGGTTGCATTGAGGGGGCTTCTACCGGAAAATGTTCGAGTACCCATTGTGAAGCTATGTGCATTCCTCAATGCAATATCTCAGAAGGTCATCGATCCAGTAACTCTACCAAGTTTACAGAAGGCTGTGGTCCAATGTCTTGTCAGCTTCGAGTTGGTGTTCCCCCATCATTCTTCAATATTATGACGCATCTCCTGGTTCACCTAGTCGACGAGATTGCCATTCTCGGTCCTGTATTTCTACACAATATGTTCCCCTTCGAGAGGTTCATGGGAGTCTTGAAGAAATATGTTCATAACCGTGCTAGGCCAGAAGGAAGCATCTCAAAGGGCTATGGAACAGAGGAGGTCATTGAGTTCTGTGTTGACTTTATTCCTGACCTTAAGCCGATTGGTGTTCCTGAATCGCGGCATGAGGGGAGACTGAGTGGAAAAGGCACGCTAGGAAAGAAAGCACTGATATGTAGGGACGGGCATTCTTTAACTCAAGCACACTACACTGTTCTACAAAGTTCCACCTTCGTGGCTCCGTATATCGAGGAACACAAGAATTATGTACGCTCCAAGAACCCGGGGGAGGCTGACTCCTGGATTAAAGAAAAACACATGGAGACTTTCGGCAGTTGGTTGCGATTACAGCTCATGAATGACACCACTGTCGGAGATCAGCTCTACTTGTTGGCCGCGTCACCATCTTCGACTGTATTGAATTTCCAAGGGTACGAGATAAATGGGAATACATTTTACACGATCGCCCAAGATAAAAAGAGCACCAACCAAAACAGTGGTGTCCGCTTTGATGCAACAGACGAGAATGGGCAAAAGGACACATACTATGGTTACATAGAGGAGATATGGGAACTTGACTATGGACCTACTTTTAAGGTCCCTTTGTTTCGGTGCAGTTGGGTCAACATGAATGGAGAAGGGATAAAGGTAGACCAGCTGTACGGAATGACAACAGTGGATCTCAAGAATCTTGGTTGTTACAGGAACGAACCATTCGTCCTAGCCAATGATGTGGCTCAGGTTTTCTATGTGAAGGACATGTCCTCCAGACCGAAAAAAAGAAAAAATAAGCAAACGAATACATCAGACGATGAGCCAAAGCGTCACATAGTTCTTTCAGGGAAAAGAAACATCGTGGGAGTCGAGGACAAGACAGACATGTCAGCAGATTATGATAAGTTTGATGAAATTCCGCCCTTCACAGTGAAAACTGACCCAAGCATCCCGTTAAATAATGAAGATGCTCCATGGTTACGGCCGAAGCGATCATAGGCCAGGGACATACGCGAAGAAGGGTTCATGGCATTTATGTAAATCAATGTAATGTATTAAACCTTTATGTGATGTGTAGTAATGTATTAAACCTTCATGTGGTGAAAACCATAATACATAGCTTGGGTCCATTTTTATTTAACCATAATACATCACGAATAATATCACTAACTTTTGTCGGGTCCTAAGCCACGGGGTGCTGAGCGGCCGGCGCTCCACACCCAAAGAGCAGGAACCATCACAGGGTCAATACTCACGTGAGAAGGATCCCTATGAAGAACCATCCACCAACCGGGACATCGTCGCCGAGATCTGAAAAAATGAGTGGGGAATTTGATCAAACACCTAGGTAGGGGAGGGAGAGGGCAGCACCTTGGTAAAAACACGCCCAAAACACACGGTTTCCCCGTCATACAGCCCAACGGTGGCTCGTGAGTGACTGCATATCAAATGCACCGTTGGGCTATATGACGGGAATCCGAATGCTTTGTATACCAAAATGCTTTGTAGATAGAACAAAACATACGGTTTCCCCTGCATCCGTCAGCCCACCGGTGGCTCGTGAGACGGCAAATCGGCCTTCGATCCAAACAGCGGCAAGACGTCTCTGATGATCTGCAACCGTCCTAACAAGTGTTGGAGATGTTGCTAATCATCAGAGATCCTTGCAGCTGCTTGGATCCGACCAAGGGGAGGGTTCACCTTCCGCCTCTGCTCTAGGAACTCCTGCGTCTCAGAAATCTTGCTCTCTGCTACCCGTGTACTGCCAAAATGAACTACAATGAGCAGACACTGAGTGCTGAACATGTCCGGGAGGGGGGCTATATATAGGGTACGTGTGCTTCTTTAGTCCCGGTTGTTTCTTTAGTCCCGGTTGGTAACACCAACCGGGTCATGTGGCTCACGAAGTGGTCGTGATACTGCTGATCCAACAACTCACAATCCCTCAAAAGAAACACACCCCTGATCCAACGTCTCACAAGCGCTTGAAAGAAACACACGATCCGTGTGCTTCTTCCTTATTGGTGGGATTCCCTTTAGTCCCGGGTGGTGGCTCACAAAGTGATATCCAACAGCTCACAAGCCTTCAAAAGAAACACACCCCTGATCCAACGGCTCACAAGCGCTCGAAAGAAACACACGATCCGTGTGCTTCTTCCTTATTGGTGGGATTCTCACTATATATATGAAGTCATGCATGGCCTCCATTGGCATAGCACATCTAAACTCATATCTGCAACCTCATCACTCTCCCATGGCTTCCACCATACCCACTCTAACCTACTCGGAGGCGGAGGCGCTTTGCGCCTCGAACTACCCCTGCCCGCCCGGCTACGACGTCTCCGCCGGCTGGAGGCTGAGCACCGGAGGCGTGTCGGTCCCTCCTGTCCCTCAAGGTTTGGCGCGCCGGGCGGCCATCACGAACCACTACTACCTCGAGCTCACTCCAGAGCAGCGGATGGATCCCCGCTGGCATCCCGACTACCGCCCGACTTGGGGCGCCTTCTTCATCAATCGGCGTGAGAGGGCGCTCGCTAGGTACGAGGAGGACGGACCGCCTCCTTCGAACTTCAACGAGGCCGGCCGTCGGCTGTGGTGGAGCGGCCGGACTCTCCAGAGCGTCATGAACTACATCACGGCCGGCGATAACCCCCGCCCGCGCTACCCTCACTTCCAGTCCAGGCGAGCGCCGCCCGACGACAGCGACGACGACGGCGGCGACTACGACGACTACGAGGACGAGTATTACAGGCCTAGGCAGGAGTATGACTAACCTATGGTTCGTCTATGTACCCAAGATTGTTGTCATTAACTACTTCTGGTCTAGCTAAGACGACGATCGTGTAAAATGTATTCTTTATCTCTGCATTTCCAAGTCTATGAAGAAGTTTTTTGTAAATTATGTCAAAACTCAAGTTTATCATTTATCCTACTGATACGTGCATTTTATATCATCATTTATATAACTTTTAGTATCATACTAGAATGTTATTTGCATGATTATATGATTGTTTCTACATGTTTTAGATGATTTTGGGGACTTTCATACAAAGTCCCTATTTTTGGTATTTAATTTCTGGGAGGCAGAAAACCTCCTTTTTCTTGTCTTTAATGTTTCAGGAGCTACAGGACTCAAATAATAAAAGGAAAAATACTGCGTCAGTTTTTCATCGGGAGAAAGGCAGAGGGAAGAAGACCGAAGAGAGGAGAGCCACGAGGGCCAAATGGGGGTGGCCCACGCGGCCCATGTACCTGGCCGCGTGGGACCCACCCAAATGCCTCGGGCACCTCCTCGCCTGGGGCTTTTTATCGACGCCTTCGTCTCGCCCGAAAAGTAACGCCCTAATTTTTCCAAGTCCATCCGAGGTCGCGGCGGCGGCGAAACTCCTGATCCCTTCCGAGGGGGGTCAGATCCTGCTGCTCCGGAACTCCGGAGAAGGGGGAAATCATCGTCATCGTCATCACCTCTCCTCCTTGGCGTGGGAGGAGGCCTCTACATCATCACCCCCATCAAGACCAGCACCATCACCATCATCATCACCGTGATCCACTCCGTTCCCCTCGCAGTTTGAGAGTTGCTATACCCTAGATACTTGTCTTGTGCTACTATTCATGTTTGTGATTGAGTACTTGTCATTATTTGGTGGTGAAGTTATAATTTCAGATTGTGTTGTACCACTTATGCCACTGATTATGATCATGTTCGCACGTTGTGAGTAGTTCCCGTATGTTCCTGAGGGCATAGGATGAATTGGCATGATTTATATATGACATGTGTTGGTATTTTGTCAAGAGTTTATCTTTTATGTGATTCTATGATGGTGTTGTGCGAACGTCGACTGCACAACACTTCACCTTTATGGGCTCATAGGAGAACACCGTAGTGTAATGAATTGATGGAGACTTGGGAGGACACGTAAACCTGAGACCGAGTCATGAAGTTATATTATGAGGGTATTAGTATCGGGGACCTTAGAGTGTAATGCTATGGTGGGACTTTAGGTCTTAATAATTCTTGTGCAGTCATTTGCTTGGCCACATGATCCATCATAAGGGGTTGTAGTTTATTTATTTAGCTATACCTAATTATGGCTCCGTCCAAAGAGATTAAAACTTGACAAGATATTCAACGTGTTGTTTAATAAATCTCTATGCCTAGCATCATCCATGCCGCCCTCGGGAACGTTTGCCACATATAAGTTACACATCACTTGAGCTTGTCCTTTGCCACATAAGAGGATTGGGCTTTCTCTCTTTGAGAGCTTTCACTTGCTACTATCTGTTATCTGCTTGCAACTATACAACTGAAAATACCAAAAACACTGCATCTTTTATTGTTTTATTTATCAATCTTACTAACCAATACCTTCAGCTCCTCGTGGGTTCGACAACCTTTTCTAATTGAAAGGTACTACAATTGATCTCCTGCACTTGGGAGCCATCAAGATACTTTTCTGGCGCCGTTGCCGGGGAGCGTAGCGCTATTGGTAAGAAGTTTGGTAAGGAAACTTGAAAGCTGTTTATCTCATTGTTACTATGGCATTTATGAATCGTGCCTCGCTGCATCTTGCTCTATATGAAAGTGCTTATGCCACTACTGCAAAGGTGGTTGAAACTGCTGTGCTGAGATACCTAAAGTGGGATATAAAATTCCCATGGGTCATGTTAAAAGAGTTATGAAAAATCCATTTACAGGAGATGGAACTAAGTCGGCACGCGAGCACATGGAAATAATTGAGGACATATGTGGCTTATTCAGACTACCTGGTATTTCAGAGGATCAGGTAAAAAGGAAGCTATTGTATTTGTCTTTATCTGGTAATGCTCGTGATTGGTACAGGTCTTTGGATGAAGAGGTCCAGAATGAATGGAGTATCTTGAGGAAGGTTTTCTTTCTTAAATATTTTACTCCTAAAGAAGCTTATGATAACCGCTGCTATATATTCAATTTCTGGCCACATCTGGGAGAGAGTATTACTCAAGCTTGGGGGAGGTTAAAGGAACTCCTTCGCAAGAATCCATGTCATGATCTTACAAGGAAACTTATATTGATAAACTTTTATGTGAGACTACCTATGAAGCACAAGGAGATTCTGGATAATTCATCTGGTGGAAGTTTTACTAATAACACTGAAGAAGAAGCATGGAATTTATTGGAGACTATTTCTGAAAATACTAGCCACTGGGATCTTGATAAAGGTAATGAGCCATATTTTGATTATGAATATTCATGTGTAGAGAATTTCTCTACTTCTATTCTGTTTAAAAATCTGAGTGATACTTTTGGTCTTGATCCTTATGTTATAATTGAAATAGCTAAAGGTTTTGCTGATCATATCTGTGTTCCAAAAAGTGGATTTGAAGTTTATGTTGAACCTGTTAAACAATCTATTGTTGTTCCTAAAGTTATTAAACAGGTTGAACCAATGTCATCTGTGACAATTGAGGAGTATGTTGAACCACCTCCATTTCCAAACCAAGTTAAGGAGAATTTACTTAAAGCTGTTACTAACAAGAGTAACAAAAGATGTTCTCAGCCTTATGAACAGGTGGAAGTCAACACTCAAATTTCTGTTATCAAGCAACTAAATGAAGAAGACCCAGTGGATGTTTATCTATGTGAAGATGCTACCAAAGTCATCAAAGGTAATTCGGCCAAAGTTGGGAAACCTGTTATATCATGCTCTATTGGGACTTCAAGTTATCATGGTCTATGTGATATTGGAGCAAGTATTAGTGTCATTCCATATTCTCTTTATCTTGAGATCAAGCCTGATATTGATCCCATTGTTATGGAAGAGACAGGTATGACAATTCAACTTGCTAATAAAGATTATATTAGTCCATTTGGAATTGTTAGAGATGTTGAAGTATTGATTGGCAAAATAAAATACCCTGCTGATTTTATTGTGCTTGGTTGTCCTCAAGATTCATTTTGTCCTATCATTTTTGGTAGACCTTTCTTACATACTGTTGGTGCTGAAATTAATTTGCCTAAAGAGAAAGTGTTTATTAAATGTGCTGGTGAGAAACTTGAATTTAACTTTTCCAAATTTGCTGATAAACATGTTGAGAAAGAGCCAATTCCTAATAATTTAATTGAAACTCTTGCTCATATAGCTGTAGCTTCAACTGATGTTGTAGAACGTTATATGCTTAATCAAGATGAACCATTTAATGATGAGGAAAAAGAGGCTTTGGAACAAATATTATGGCAACAACCACCACAATTACAATTGCATATCCCACCTGATAATTTAGGAGTGCTACCACCACCTAAAGGGGATCCTAGTTTTGAATTGAAACCTTTGCCTGCAAATCTGAAATATGCATATTTGGATGAGAAGAGCATATATCCTGTCATTATTAGTGCTAACCTTTCAGCTGAAGAGGAAGAGAAATTACTTGATGTGCTAAAAGCTCACCGACCAGCCATTGGATACTCTCTTGATGATCTTAAAGGTATAAGCCCCGCTCTATGTATGCATAAAATTAATCTGGAGGAAGATGCAAAACCTGTTGTTGATTTTCAACGCCGCCTCCATCCAAAAATGAAAGAAGTGGTAAGAAAGAGGTAATAAGACTTATTGAAGCTGGTATCATTTATCCTATAGCTGACAGTAAGTGGGTTAGTCCTGTTCATTGTGTTCCTAAAAAGGGTGGAATGACTGTTGTTCCAAATGAAAAGGATGAACTTGTGGCTCAACGTACTGTAGTTGGTTATAGGATGGTTATTGATTTCAGAAAATTGAATAAAGCAACTCGAAAAGATCATTATCCATTGCCATTTATTGATCAAATGCTAGAAAGGTTGTCTAAACACTCTCACTTTTGCTATCTAGATGGTTATTCAGGTTTCTCGCAAATTCCTGTCCATAAGGATGATCAAGAAAAGACCACTTTTACTTGCCCATATGGTACTTTTGCTTACAGGAGAATGCCATTCGGTTTATGTAATGCTCCTGCTACTTTTCAAAGATGCATGAATGCTATATTTGCTGATTATATTGAAAAGATAATGGAGGTTTTTATGGATGATTTTTCTGTGTATGGTACTTCCTTCGATAATTGCTTGTTCAACCTTAACAAAGTTTTACAGCGTTGTGAAGACCAACACTTGGTTCTTAATTGGGAGAAGTGTCACTTCATGGTTACTGAGGGTATAGTTCTTGGGCATAAGATTTCTGGAGAAGGAATAGAAGTTGATCCAGCAAAGATTGAAGCTATTGAAAAACTACCATATCCAAGGGACCTCAAAGGTATAAGAAGTTTTCTTGGGCATGCAGGTTTTTACCGTAGGTTCATTAAGGATTTCTCCAAAATATCAAAACCTCTAACCAATCTTCTGCAAAAGGATGTTCCTTTCTCTTTTAATGATGATTGCATTGAGTCCTTTAATATTTTGAAGAATGCTTTAATCACTGCTCCCATTATTCAACCTCCTGATTGGAACTTGCCTTTTGAAATTATGTGTGATGCTAGTGATTATGCAGTTGGGGCTGTTTTGGGCCAACGTGTTGATAAGAAACTGAATGTTATTTATTATGCTAGTAGAACACTTGATGCTGCTCAAAAGAATTATGCTACAACTGAGAAAGAATTTTTAGCAGTACTGTTTGCTTGTGACAAGTTTAGACCTTATATTACTGATTCAAAAGTCACAATACATACTGATCATTCTGCTATTAAATACTTGATGAATAAGAAAGATGCTAAGCCTAGACTAATAAGATGGGTACTTCTATTGCAAGAATTTGATTTACACATTGTTGATAGGAAAGGGGAGGATAATCAAGTTGCTGATCATCTCTCTAGGATGGAAAGCATACCTGATGATCCTATTCCTATTAATGATAGCTTTGTTAATGAACAACTTGCAATTGTTAATGTTTCTAGTGCTAAAGTTGCATCTCCTTGGTTTGCCAACTATGCAAATTTTATTGTTGGTAAAGTTTTGCCTCCACACTTCACTTCTCAACAAAGAAAGAAATTCTTTTATGATCTTAGACATTATTTTTGGGATGATCCTTTCCTCTATAAGAAAAGTGTGGATGGTATTATTAGACGTTGTGTACCTGAGCATGAACAACAGGCTATTATAAGAGATTGTCATGACAGTCCCTATGGAGGGCATCATGCAGGAGATCGCACAGGAGCAAAGGTATTACAATCTGGTTTCTATTGGCCTACTTTATTTAAGGACTGTGCTGAATATGTTAAATCTTGTGATAAATGTCAAAGAGTAGGAAACATTGGTAGGAGGAATGAAATGCCTATGAATTATTCATTGCCACTTGAACCATTTGATGTGTGGGGTTTTGACTTTATGGGTCCTTTCCCAGAATCAAAGACAAAGCATACTCACATTTTGGTTGCAGTTGACTATGTTACAAAGTGGGTGGAAGCAATTCCAACCAAAAGTGCAGATCATGCCACAGCAATGAAGATGCTCAAGGACATCATTTTCCCCAGGTTTGGTGTTCCTAGGTTCTTAATTACTGATGGTGGTTCTCATTTCTTGCATGGTGTTCTTAGAAAAACTTTGGCAAAATATGATGTTAACCATAGAATTGCATCTCCTTATCATCCTCAAACAAGTGGGCAAGTTGAATTAAGCAATAGGGAAATTAAACTCATTTTGGAAAAGACAGTGAATAAGTCTAGATCTGATTGGCCAATTAAGATTAATGATGCTTTGTGGGCTTATAGAACTGCTTTTAAAAATCCTATGGGAATGTCTCCTTATAAAATGGTTTATGGAAAAGCTTGTCACTTACCTGTTGAACTAGAACATAAAGCTAGATGGGCTATTAAACAACTGAACTTTGATTTTAAAACTGCGGGAGAAAAGAGAATTCTTGACCTAAACCTACTTGACGAATGGAGAAATGAAGCTTATGAAAGTGCCAGGATGTTTAAAGAAAAAGTTAAGATTTGGCATGACAAGAAAATTAAGAAAAAGGAATTCAAAGTAGGTGATCAAGTTTTATTGTACAACTCTCGTTTCAAGTTTTCTGCAGGGAAGCTAGCTTCAAAGTGGCAGGGACCATTAGTGATACAGGAGGTGTACCGTTCAGGAGCTATCCGTCTTCACGGTGACATGAAAGGTAAACCTCATGTAGTCAATGGACAACGCCTTAAACCTTATATTGCAGGAAAGAGCTTCATCGGAAGGGTGGAGGAGTTGAATTTACAAACACCGGAGAGGTAATTGAGAGAAACCGTGCAGTTTCAGAAACCCTAAATCAATAGAAGGTAACTTTGTGTTGGAAAGTTTCTCGGAATTGCATAAAATTTTACGGAGTCATTTTTATGGAAATTAACGTGTGGGACAAGAAAACTGGACGAAACGGAGACCCGAGGAGGAAAGAGGGGGCCCACGCGGCCCATGTACCTGGCCGCGTGGGCCCTCCTTTTCCACCTCGGAGTCCTTTTCGTCTCGTTTTCGATCCCGACGCTTCGTCTTGACCTAAAAACCCTCAATATATACCCCTCTCTGCCGATCTAATCTCGCACCGAGCGTTCTCGAGCGATCTTTGTTTCTGCTGTTTCTGCCTGTCAGGTTTTAGCCATGTCTTGCTCCGGATCCAACCAAGAGGGGAGAGCTCTCCCAAGGAGGGTGTTGTGAACCGCTACCTCAACTCCGTGATGACACCACCGAAGACCGTGTGCTTCAAGGAGGGCGTGATGCTCGTGGAGGAGGTGAAGGCTCCCAAGGCCACCGGCACGGTGGAGGAAAGGCTGGATGAGTTGAGGACAAGACCTTCAGGTATGGCACTGTGGTTTACCGCAGCCTTGATGCTCACCACTTCATGAACCTGGAGCTGGAGAAGAAGGTTGAAGAGTACAAGAAAAGGCTTGAAGATCTGGAAGATAGGTACAAGGACGTCATCACAAGTGGGAAAGTTCCAATGCTTCATGTGGGATGTAGAGAACCAGAACTGCGAATATGAAGAACGCTTCAAGAAGATTGCAGCAGCCGCCACCCTCAGGTACAATGATCCACCTACATCTTTCCGTGATGGAAGGCCTTTCCCATGGAAGATGGCTGAATGGGAGGAAGAATATGAGAAGGAGGAGCTGCAGCAAAGAAACTGGAAACGCCAAGCTTGGGGGAGTTCCATCTAGTCTTTCTCTTTATCAATCTATCATATCTATCTAGTCATGGTGTGTTTGCTTTTATCGTTAGTTATCAATATCTCTTAGGCGTGTGTGAGCTCATGGAGCATTATCATGTATCCCTATCTTATGGTTTATCAATGAATATTAAAGTATGGTGTCATCCATGATTCTCTTGTTTGGGGATTTATGGGTAACACTCATGCAAATGAGCGTGGCATATTTAGAATTTCAATCACATCTTGCCTTGAAATTAATTAACTTGAGTATGTTGGACAATTATAGAATTATCTCAATATAGAAGAAGTAAAAAGACTTGTGAATTAATAGTTTGAGGTTAAGATATAGTCTTGTAGGATAAGAAGTTGAGAAGACTTAATGAAAAGGATATAAAACACTCTTGTTACAACCTAGTATCTTTTGAGCAAATTAATGATCATGGATATTTCAATACTTATGCTCTTGAATGTGAATGAAAGGAAGGCACCTGAAATTTCAGCTAGCCATGGAAAGTGTAAGAAAAGGGTTGTGTAGAGCATGGGAACTTGATTGAGATATCCATGACTAAAGTTTGCACTAGTTACTAGTCAAGCAAGAGTGATAACAATTTTTATATCTATCTGTCTTTTCATTTGTCTTCTTTTGAACTTGTTATCCAATGAGAGTTTATCTTGTCTTTGAATTTCAGCAAAGTATAAAAGATTATAATGCTTGCCATGAAGAGCAAAAGCATGTGAAAAACAATATGATTCGATTGTCCAACATACAATGGTTATTTGCTTTCAAAAGTAAGGGGTGATTGCTAGAGTTCTACTTATGTTGCCCTCATATGTATGAGTTTTAGATCATTAATCTTATCTTGCAATTGAATATGATGATGATACAATGCCCGTATTTATTTATCAACCATAAGTCCATTGATGCATGTAATGATCTATGTCCTTACTTACTCGAGGACGAGTAAAGGTTTAAGCTTGGGGGAGTTGATACGTGCATTTTATATCATCATTTATATAACTTTTAGTATCATACTAGAATGTTATTTGCATGATTATATGATTGTTTCTACATGTTTTAGATGATTTTGGGGACTTTCATACAAAGTCCCTATTTTTGGTATTTAATTTCTGGGAGGCAGAAAACCTCCTTTTTCTTGTCTTTAATGTTTCAGGAGCTACAGGACTCAAATAATAAAAGGAAAAATACTGCGTCAGTTTTTCATCGGGAGAAAGGCAGAGGGAAGAAGACCGAAGAGAGGAGAGCCACGAGGGCCAAATGGGGGTGGCCCACGCGGCCCATGTACCTGGCCGCGTGGGACCCACCAAATGCCTCGGGCACCTCCTCGCCTGGGGCTTTTTAGACGCCTTCGTCTCGCCCGAAAAGTAACGCCCTAATTTTTCCAAGTCCATCCGAGGTCGCGGCGGCGGCGAAACTCCTGATCCCTTCCGAGGGGGGTCAGATCCTGCTGCTCCGGAACTCCGGAGAAGGGGGAAATCATCGTCATCGTCATCACCTCTCCTCCTTGGCGTGGGAGGAGGCCTCTACATCATCACCCCCATCAAGACCAGCACCATCACCATCATCATCACCGTGATCCACTCCGTTCCCCTCGCAGTTTGAGAGTTGCTATACCCTAGATACTTGTCTTGTGCTACTATTCATGTTTGTGATTGAGTACTTGTCATTATTTGGTGGTGAAGTTATAATTTCAGATTGTGTTGTACCACTTATGCCACTGATTATGATCATGTTCGCACGTTGTGAGTAGTTCCCGTATGTTCCTGAGGGCATAGGATGAATTGGCATGATTTATATATGACATGTGTTGGTATTTTGTCAAGAGTTTATCTTTTATGTGATTCTATGATGGTGTTGTGCGAACGTCGACTGCACAACACTTCACCTATGGGCTCATAGGAGAACACCGTAGTGTAATGAATTGATGGAGACTTGGGAGGACACGTAAACCTGAGACCGAGTCATGAAGTTATATTATGAGGGTATTAGTATCGGGGACCTTAGAGTGTAATGCTATGGTGGGACTTTAGGTCTTAATAATTCTTGTGCAGTCATTTGCTTGGCCACATGATCCATCATAAGGGGTTGTAGTTTATTTATTTAGCTATACCTAATTATGGCTCCGTCCAAAGAGGATTAAAACTTGACAAGATATTCAACGTGTTGTTTAATAAATCTCTATGCCTAGCATCATCCATGCCGCCCTCGGGAACGTTTGCCACATATAAGTTACACATCACTTGAGCTTGTCCTTTGCCACATAAGAGGATTGGGCTTTCTCTCTTTGAGAGCTTTCACTTGCTACTATCTGTTATCTGCTTGCAATATACAACTGAAAATACCAAAAACATTGCATCTTTTATTGTTTTATTTATCAATCTTACTAACCAATACCTTCAGCTCCTCGTGGGTTCGACAACCTTTTCTAATTGAAAGGTACTACAATTGATCTCCTGCACTTGGGAGCCATCACCTACCAACTAGTACACATGAAAGTACTCCATGCCAAAGGATTTCATTTTTTGAGTATTTTTCACTTTCTTTGACTTTTTTTAAAAAACGGTCAAAATGGCCGCCGTTACTATTCATTGTAAGGGGTCAAATTATCCAAAACTATCGACGGTTCTGTGATATAACCACTACTTGTGCACCTTAAAATCATTTTTGAAAAAATTTCAGAGCAAACTATCACACACTTGTAGTTCAAATTTGAATTACTTTCGAAAAATAGGTATAAAGTTGTTTAAGTAGGCGAAATTAGCTAGAAACCGAGAAAATTACCAATATTTGTGGAGTATCCATAAAATATGGTCCACTTTGTGTGATAATTGGATGGTGTCATTTTGCACCATATTTGTTGTACTTGCTTCACAAAAAATGTCATTTTTGACAAACGAAAAACAAAAAAACGATATTTAGATAAGTAATTTGAAAACATAGAAAATGGTTTTGGATTATTTATTCAAATTTAAACACTTTTCATGTTGAAAGTCTTTTCAGATTCAAAACCATTTAAAAATTCATATTCAAACACCTAAATAAGAAAAAAAAAAAGGCGGGAAACAACATTTCAGAACTGAAAAGTTCGAAATAATTTTGAAAAAGGACTCTTTGGTTCCGGTTTATACGAAGAACCGTGACCAATGAGTCCATGGACGCGCGAGCAAATCTGGCATTAATTTGCCAGGGCATTGGTCCCGGTTGCTGCCACGAACCGGGACCAATGCTTCAATCTGGCATTAATTTGCCAGGGCATTGGTTCCGGTTGCTGCCACGAACCGGGACCAATGACATTGGTCCCGGTTCGTGGCAGCAACCGGGACCAATGAGGCCTGGTATAACTGCCCGTCTCCTTTCTTCTTCCCCAATCCATCGCAAAACGACTAAGGACTCGCGCGGACGTCGGAGCAGAAACCACGCCGTCAGGCTGCCCGACGCCCGCGCCGCCCCACGCCGCGCCCGCCGCCGCCGTCGACGTCCGCGGCGCCCTCGACGCCCGCGCCGCGCCGCCCGCACACCGTCGCCGCCCGAGTTCGCCGTCGAGTTCGCGCTGAGGAAGCTGCCGAGTTCGCCGTCGCCGATTTAGACGCCCCCGAGCCACGCCATTCACACTATCCTCTTCCCCACCTTCGCCGCACCCGCCTCGACTCACTCCGCCGTCCCCAGGACCTCTAGGTGAGCATCGCGCCACCTCCCCTGTCTCCGGCACGGCGGCGTCGCCAAATCCAACGGTTTTGATTACGCGCCGTTGGATCTGGATCCAACGGTTGATAAACGCTTCAGTTAGGCCGAGCCGCTGACGAGCAGGCCCCACCCGTCAGCGATTTATTCATTTCCTTGCGCGGGAAAAAAAAAGAATGGGCCAAGCCCAGTGGCTGAGGCGCCACGGCCCATTTACTTTTTTTTCCTTCCTCGATTTAGGAATTAGCAGAAATATTCCAGATCTGTGCACTTGTTAGAAATTAAATATCTTGAGATCTATAAGTCCAAAAATGATGAAACCAAATTCTCTGTAGAGCTAATCAAAATGTTTAGATGTTGTCACAAGGCACATATCAATTTATTTTACAAACTTGGTTGTTTCTGATACTCTGTTAACCCAAATGGAGTAGATCATATTTTGTTAGCTTAGTAATTTAAAATGTTAGCTATCCCTATTTTTGTAGAATTATTAGAACAACAGAGGCAAATAGAAAATCAAATAGTGATGTATCCTTTTCTATAGTATCATAATTATAGTGGCATAAATAAGTATCCAAATGGACCTAGACCAATTTTGTTGGATCATAAACAATCAATGTTAGTTGTCCCTATATTAGCATAATTTTGTGACAAACATAACTTGAGTTGTGCATTAAAACTTGTGTGACAAGTTTCTGCCATAATAATCATATATAAATAATGGTTAATTAAATTAAGTTGAATCCAATTGTTTTGCCTTGTGTAGGATTTAGGATTATTGTTGTGATGCTTGGTTGGGTAGTGTGGTGATTATTTGATTAACAGAACTCTATAGGTGTAATATTTAGTAAAATGTTGTTTCTGCCTTTATAAAAGAAAATGATTTAAGTGTCTGTATTATAAAATGTTAGTACTGTTATCCAACTAAAGTTTTGTACATTGTTCTTAATTTGCAGAAACTATGGAACGAGATGAAAATCAGGAAAACATCCTCGAGGATATAATCCGCGGGTCGGAAGATGTTGGCTATGTCACCTCGCAGTTTGTGAACAACTCCGGTGAGGGAGATGAGTCTCTCAACCGAAGAGACGGCTCCGGTGAGGTAGAACCCGACGGCTGGGGTGAGGGAGAAGTCGGCGAGGGAGAAGCCGACGAGGGAGAAGCCGAATGCTCCGGTGGAACATTAAATGTTGCAAACTCCGGCGAGGTGCATATACAAATTAATGAAGCCGAAGATTGTATTAATTAAGCCTCTGCTGTCTATATACATATATTAACGCTCTTTCTTCTTTTAGCCCTCCGGATCGAGCAAATCTTCTGTAAGGACAAAACGAGGCCCAGCCAAAAAGTTAGGCGACCAAGAAAGGTACAGGATCGAAAAAGTCGCTGAAGACGGCACACCGACTGCTCCCCTGATGTTAAAAAAAAAGGTAAAGCAATGCGGAGTTCTTGTTAGGACTACATCCCGATCACCGTTCGAGAATGGCATCAGCCAAAGGAGGGAGGAGTAAGATATGTCGGTGACGTGGGCAAAAAAAGACTTTGGAGAAAGCTCATGCTTAATTTCACCCTGCGGCGCCAGAGGTGGATCCAGATGAGAAGGATCCAAATGAGGCAGAAAAGATTGCCCGGCAAAACATGGAGCAAAAAGTCAAGGACTGGGCTCTTAAGAAGATGGCCGACCTATTCAAGAACTGGAAGAAAAGATTGAACACCGAGTTTGTCGAGAAAAATAAGACTCCGAACTTCGATAAAGGGTATGAGAAGATTCCGTGGTCGGTTCAGGCAAATAAGGAGCGGTCGAAGAGTAGTAATGCAAGCGGGAAATCAGTTCCCCAGCTCGGAGAACAGAAAAACCAGTCGTGCCCCCCGCTCAAAGTGTTTTCCAATACCGCCGAGGGGTCGAGCACAGGTGATGTCGCTATCGATGCTGAGTTTGTTGCAATATACGTAGAAGCGGCCGCTGCTCATGGCATGTCTATTCAGGACTACTTAGCGCAATTACAAGAGTTCCAGGAAGTAGCATACCAATACCGGTACGGGAATAGTCTCGTCAAACCTGAGCTAGTCAACGGTCTACCAACAAAAATGCGCAGATTGCATAAGTGGTACATGCGAGCCTGTGAGGAAGGGGCAAACTGGATCTACGTGGCCTATAGAAACGAGCATTACGGGCATGGAAATGGCGTGGTAATGATTGAATTTTCTGAATTATTTCAGTTATACCAACAAGACGCCATCGACAAAGCTATCCTTAGTGCCTATTGTCTGTAAGTATTATTTCTGTAATTAAGTCTCTAGCTAGCTCAGCTCGTTCATTGCATGTATAATCTTACTCATCACTATATTAATTATGTAGAATGAAGATTCTCCAATGCAAAAGAGGACAAATCTATGACATTGGGTTCATTGACCCATACTACATTCATCAAGTATCTCTCAAACGTCATTACAACGACACAGATGATAACTTGGTAAGGGCGTTAAGGTTTAACGAAACCAAAAGGGAAATACTATTTCCTTACAACTACGGGTGAGTGTTACTGTCTTGTACACATTCTATTTCACTTACTCGATGTTAAGTGTATAATTGATGACTTATGCGTGCGCAGCTTCCACTTTATTCTGCTAATCATTAAACCTGACAAAGGAGTAGTACTTGTCATGGACTCGAAACGTAAACCCCTTGAGGAGTGGGCGGACATGCATGAATGCCTCCAAGGGTAATTTCAATCATTATGGCACTATATCGACAACTTTCCGTTCATTCCCTGGTAGCAAGCAATTAATATATAACTCCTTTATTCATTTTCTTTGCCGGACAGGGCTTGGAAACGGTTCAAGGCTAGGGGTATTTGGGCCGAAGCTTACATTTGAACAAATAAGTGTAAGTTATCATGCTTGATTATTATTCCGCGCATCTCTTTGATTTTAGTTTCAATACCATTATCATGCATGATTATTATTTTGATTGAACTCTGTTCTCGTAAAGTGCTTGAGGCAGCAACATGGGAATAATTTATGTGGATACTACGTTTGCGAGTTCATTCGCCAGACGACCCAAGAGCGATCCAAGAGCCGTTCTTAGAACAACTTGAAGTACGTAAACAATATTCACAATTTTAGTTTATTGCCATCAATTGTGTTTAGTTTCATTCATATATATTGACCCTTCTTTAAATAAGATCGAACGGCTGCGGGACGGTCTTCTACCACAAGATCGCGTACGCGCAATTCAAGAGGAAATTGCGGGATTCTTAGATGCAGAGGTCCTAGATCCCAAACGGAAATACTATGGGCCGGTTAAAATGGGAGTGTAAAAGAGATGTATATATGCATGAAACTCGTGTGTACATCTGGCATTAATTTGTGGTCCGATACGAGTTTACGAGTTTACGATACTAGTTTACGGGTTTACGATTTTACGAGTTTACGATACTAGTTCATGTGGTCCGATACGAGTTTGCGAGTTTACGATACTAGTTTCGACCTATACGAGTTTACGATACTAGTTCATGTGGTCCGATACGAGTTTACGATACTAGTTTACGAGTTTACGATACTAGTTCCGACCTTTACGAGTTTACGATACTACTTTACGAGTAGTACCTGCACAGAAATATCGAACCTTGGCCTCGATATGCCGGCGAGTGAGAGATGGAGAGCACGTCGGCGATGCGAAGAAGGGGGAGACGACGGAGGCACCGGCGAGAGGGAGAGGGGGCACCGGCGAGAGGGAGAGGTGGCCCAAATAAACCCTAAACCCGTAATACGAACCGGGACCAATGAGTCCCCCCACGCCCAGCCAGAACTGGCCACGTGGACCAGCATTGGTCCGGTTCGTGGACCAACCGGGACCAGCATTGGTCCCGATTGGCCAGTCCCGGTTCGGCAACCGGGACTGAAAGCCCAGCCGAACCGGGACTACAGACCATTTTTCTAGCAGTGTTATTTGTCTATGTCATTCTGTTATGTTTGAGTAACCTCACCACTCAATATGGCAACGGAGACACTAACCACTGGTATTGCTCAACCAAAACCAAGCTTTAAAAATAATATTTGCTCAACCAAAACCATCCCCGTGTAACAAATTTTCACCCATCCCTATCCCCATTAACTGTCATGGGGATACATTTTCTACCATCCCACCCCATTGGGTAGCAAATTCCTAACGGTTCCCCATCCCCGAATAAACCAGAAACATTTAGTAAAGTAAAAAAAATGAACATCACTTCCTAGCACTAGCAAGAAAAATAATAGGACAAATACAAAGCAAAATATATGATGGCATCCCATTGAGGAGTCGAGGATGGCAACGGCTGAAGAGAGAAGAGGGGAAAAGTGAGGATGATCAGAGGTTTAGGGGTGATAATGGTTAAGTCTCTATGTGCAAAAGGGGTGACAATGGTTGGCCGGAAAAGGCCAATGTCAAACCCGGCCAACCAAATATTGGGAGTAAGTTTGTGCACTCACACAGAAAGGGCCAATGCGGCCAACCAAATGGATCAGAGAATATGGTCTAAATCATGGACCTGGTGGCCGAGGCTCACTATTAATTTGGGTTGCAAAGATGTACCAAATAGCTGCAAGCAACCAAACACATCCACACAATAATATCAACCTGGCTCAAAAAAGTTGGAAAAGAAATTTGATTTACTTTCCAAAAAAATTGACACGAAATTAATTATTGTGGCATATATTTATTGAGAAATACAAAGCATATGCAGTAGGGAAATCTACCGTACAGATTAAAAATCACATCATAATTTGATCTATACACGAGAATAAAGAGTAAAAATATGGTGAAATTAGTTACAAAATAAAAAGTAAAAAGAGGCGCTATTGATCTACACAAACAGTATGGTGTAAAACTCACATACTATGTACTTGAACAAGTATATATTTTGATTATAAGGCAATAAGGAAAACTAAAACTCCATCTACGACTTTTAGTGCGTGTATCATAGTATAAAAAAAAATCATATAACTGACCGACATAGTTCCTAGTTTGCAGTTTGCACCATCTATATCACTGCATTTATAAAGTATAAAGCCCAAGAAAAGGCAAATGAACCGAGCCAATCCACAAGCACCCATCCCTCTCCTCCACTTCGCTAATGGACGCGAACATCTTCCTCGCCGCACCATGGACAACAACCTCCTCCATTATCTTTCCCTCCTCACTTACCCTCAGAGCGATCACGTGACGCCCGAAACGGCTGAGTAAAGCCATGACCCGCTGCACGCGTCGTGGGGGAAGCTTCATGACCAGCCTCCTCAACCACGGGTAAGTGGTGGACAACTCGGCGACCTTGCCTCGCTTTCCATGGAGGCCGACCCAGAAGCCGCCTCTCGGGCTCGCCTTGATGTTGTCCGGGAACCCCGGTAGCTGCACGAGTTCCTCGAGGTTGATGCCTTGGCTGTCTTGAGCCAGTACCTGTGGATCTTGCCAGTTGTGGTCTCGGCGAGGAGAAGGTGGGATCCGTCTTCACTCAGGAGGACGCCATTAGGGAACGCCAGGCCGTCGACCAAAACTTCCACCTCGTTGGTGTTGGGGTCATATTTGAGCAATCTTCCGGTGGCGTCGCCGGATATGACAATGTTCAGAAACTCCCTGCGAGATGGAAGGAATTCGTGCCCCACCCGTAGATTACACAAATCGATGGATGCTGAGTGGAAGAAAGAAACACGAAGGGATAGTTACCTTCTCTGGAACTTTGTGCTGGTCTCGGTGAAGTAGACGACTCCAGTTTCGTGGTCGATCTCTATGCCGTTGGCGAAGCTGAATGGGCTTCCAGCCTGTTCAGGTCCAAGCGGCCTGGACACGTTGTCTTCTGGGCTGACTACTCTGAGCCCGAAGTAGGCATCTGCAACGTACAAGTCCCCGGTCTTATTGTTGAACTTGAGGCCCAGTGGGCGTCCACACTCGTGCTCCTTCATCGGGTCTTGGGATCCTCTGCATCCGTCGAGCCTGCAGTTCACACAAATGATAAGTTTTAGTCAGAGATGCTAGTAGTATTAGGGATAGATCATACTCGTTGCCTTATATGTACTGATACAAAGTAAAAGAGTGATCCGTGTTACTCAACGAGATGTGACAGTCTTTAAAGTTCTGCACCGAATTTCCACAAGCCAACCGTCTGAGCTGATACTGATAGGTAAACGTGGATAGCATATTACAACACTAATTATTTTTCTCTAGCTCGATGGACTTTGCTTACTTAGTACAGCATAACTAGAGAAAGAAACGAATTCCATGACTAAACCCATTTTCTAGCGTATTTTTTTACGACCAAAAACTTGAAGCACGGAATACAAGCCCTAAACTGTTGTTCCACCGCCGCCCGTCCACGAGAGGGGTCACTACAGTACGCCGGCCGCCGCCGCCGCCCAGCAAGAGGATCGCTGCCGCGGTGATCAGGAGCACGTACGAAGGGCTTCGCCAAGACAATTATTCCAAGTTTCGGGCTAGGCAATAAAGTATGGACATGAATGTATACTGGACTACTGGTACGACTCTTCAGAAACAACAATAGTGATGCATATGCTCAGTAATTACAGTAGTCTCGGGTTGGCTTCGTACTCTAATGTCGTTCTTGTCTCACGGTTGCAACTAACCTGAAATTAAAGGTCGTCGACCTGATATCTGTCCCCCGACTCTCAACTCGAATGTGACGTCTAAAAAAAACATGGAATACGACGTATCAGACAACACTACATACTGTCCTGATTAGAAGTTCGCTAGCTACCTGAAATCCATCTCACATGATTGAACGCTCAAACAAAGTTTACTCCTTTTCCAACGGAAAAGAAGAGTGCCACGAGCCCAATTTTGTCTCCATGAGGATTTGACCTAAGGGGTTGGGTTGTACATCCACTCTCTGAAATTTTAGTCCCTTATTTTATTTAAGTTCAATATATGCTCCCTCTTTCCGTATACACATGGCTCATCTCCAAAGTTTCTAATGACAAGTAAAATAAAATAATTGATTGATCCTCAATTTAATTATGTCACTCCTGAAAAGTACTTGCTTGGTTCCGCCGAAATTCCTCATGCCCTGGGCTTGTTGAGTCGCGTGCATCTAACAAAATAAAAATAATCAACTCACGATGTAGCAAACGACTCAAACTTGCGCGGGGTATCTTTGGGGGTATTGTATTCGTGGAAAACCCAACTTTGCAGTCCGACCTTGTATATACATTGAAGAAGGGAGAATGTATTCGTTTTCGTAGAATATTTCTCGCCCCTAACATTTTTCTATGACTTTGTTACTTATTTTCTAAATTCATACAACTTCGGTCCCTCCCTAGCCCTAAGTACTTTTATCGCTAGCATATCCACGTTAGTACTTTCTTGACATCCTAGTTATGATTTTATACTCACTATCTGCTATTTCCCCTCTAATTCCGGTGCTCAAGGCTCGTATGGAAACATGCATGCCTCCTCTCTTCTCCCCTCTAAATCCGGTGCTCAAGCCTACATGGAAACATGCCTCTCTCGTCTCTCCTTTCCTTTTTGTGATTTTTGTAAATCATATGTCGAGATGACAAGTTTATAGGTGCCAACCCGAATGAGCACGTGACATGTTGAGTGAAAAAACACGTCGCAAAAGCAAGGATACATCCATGTATCATATAAGGCACCCAATTTTCCGGTTAAGGACGATGGGAAAGCAAAAGTGAACTATATGAAATATGAACGGTTAAGGGACCAGCAACAACTTATCTTGGTTCAATATAAGTGCATTTTTTATTGAATGGGTGTGGTCAGTTTGTTTTCTCGTTAGAAAGCTTAATTTAAATTTGAAAGAGGTACATTTTTTGTGTGGATCCGTGTTAATCACCTCCGATCTCCTGATAGTTATGTACAAAAATCACCATGGCCTCAAGCCAGCTAGTTCTTCCCCTTTCAAAGGGAGTGCTGACTTTGCGAGAGATGTTTTTCGCAAATAATATTGTCAAAATATGTTGCAGAATAAAATGGACAAGAAATCCAGAGTGTTGTCTAACTTGGTTTATGGACAAAGATATGTTTTCCACTATAACCAAGGGTGATGTGATTGATCGCTTTAAAAAGGTAAATAATCGATAGCCGAAATTGTGAAGTGTAAATTTCACCACATGTTCATCTTAAGAATATTTCTTTCCCATTTAAACCTTTTTTTACATTTTCCACGCAAATTATGTGAATATGACATGTTTTGCTTTATCTCCACACTCCAAGAAGCCACGACGAGGCCTTGGAATGATATTTTATCGCGATATCTAACTGGTATGTCGTTCCTTTACCTACTAGCAACTTCATTGCAAATTTTAATTCTGTAGGTCTACTACTCCCCGAAAAGACATGAATAGCTCTACAATAGTTGCACTCATTGCCAGATTTTCCTAGATTTGCTCCTGAAAACCGATATCAGACTAGACTTGACAGATGGATTAGTCACCATCCCAAACTAGATTATGGGAATGTTGATTCAGATGCATGAAATGCGTAAAAAGATGTCTGAGATTTTCTTTAAAAAATAATGACATCGTCTTCGTAGTAGAAAATCACATAATTCATCTAGCTATGGGGTCTATCCTGCTCAATTTGTGAATACAAAAATCTGGATCCGATCAGCGGTTTGCCACGGGTGTTGGAGAAGGACGGGAAAGATAGCTATGTGAGACGGTAACTAACTTTTGCCTTTTGGAGAAGCGACGGGAAGATAACAGTGCAACATTTGGTTGCTTATACGCGCGTGGAGCCATCGACAATTCTGCGTCCGGCGGTTAGCGCGGCAAATCAGCCATACCGTGACGGTGACAATACCAAGCGATTTAGCTCCATTACAGTACGTACGGTACGGTGACCCCATGTCACTTCTCCATCGAGCGGATGATGTTACGCTAATCGCACCATTAATCGATGAACACCCCTGATTAATATAGATCGAGGACTAAATTAACAAAGCGCCGTCAATGATATGCAAGCTCGAAACATGCAACAGATTGGTTGCTCGATCTACACTGATCGACCATGCATGCAGCGCACAAAGCAGTATGTATATGGAATTGTGGGAGGAAGAAGAAGAAGACAGAGATAGAGAGGGAGAAAGCAGCTTACAGCTCTGGCGCGGCGGCGGAGGAGTGCTCGACCCAGCGGCGCTCCGCCGGCAGCCACCTGATGACCCTCCCGTCCGACACGCCCGCGTAGGGCCCCTCGCCGTTGACGCCGAACGCCACGCTCTCCGGCCCCGCCGCGCCGCCGTCCACGGGGATCAGCTCCACGTCGCTTATCTCCAAAACCGTCGGCCCGTCGCCGGCGCGCCGCCTGTCCAGCGTCGACGATGACAGGAGCACCGCCGCTGTGGCGACCGCGAGCGCCACGAGCTTGGCGTTGATGATCATGGTCGGAACCCAGGAGATGATGGATGGATGGAACGAACTATATATGTTACCGGAGATCGCACGGCGGCGCGGGGTATATATGGTCCTGGAAGGCTGGTTTGAACAAAATTGAGGAGACATGGAGAGAAGGGATATGGTAGGAGACCTGGAGTCCTACGCGCGGTGCGTCTGTCGTGTCGTAGTCGTCTCAACGTGTCTCGCCGTCTTTGGCGGTTGGAACGGACGGTGCCCATAGCCGAGACAATCTCGGGAGAATTGGTTCTGTACCATTAAGATCTCATCTTTAGGATAATACCATCAAAAGATTTGGCTTTAGGAAAATACCATTGAAAGTTCACAACGTTATCAATTTCTACCATTCCGTCAGTTTCTCCGTTGATTGAGCTCAACTTCCCTCACATGGACCATAGACCATAGTAGCCGGAGGTGAAGAAGAACGGTGCCCACCATTCGCTTTAGTTGCCAGCCCTGGATTTGGTGAAGGACATGGGGTAGGAGCGCCCGCGTCTTGGTGGCTGTCGTTCGACAGCCCATCGGTGGTGGACAAGAAGGGGAAGCTCCGGCCGCGCGAGAACCGGATAACGCCATGGGTTCGCCGCCATCCCAGGGACCGTGGCGGACAAGCGCCGGTCACCGCGTCGTCGCGCAGCTCTCGACGCCCTGCCGCCAGCGACGAAGAGGGGGAACACGGGCAGTCCGGTGTTCTTCGAGAAGCTGTTGACTCGATGCGCTGCTGCCCGGCGCCGACAAGCAGGGACACCGGCAGCGGGGCGTTCTTCGAGAAGCTGCGGACTCGACGCGCAGCCGCACAGCGCCGACCAAGGGGGGCACGGGCAGCGCAGCGTTCTTCGAGAAGGCGGCGCGTTAAGCGCTGGTGTGTTCGTTCTACAAGAAGCCGGCGCATAAATTCGTCGAGAGACCGGCGCCAATGGTGCGGCTGAGGGTGCACGCCGAGGGGAGCGCCGCCGAGCGGCCGTGAGCGCGGATGTTGGGACAACGGCTGATCGAACATTAGGTCGCTATCCTAGCGCCTGTTTCAGTGTCTCATGGACAGCACGAGCAGAGGAGAACTCCCAGGAGTTGGGGAGATGGGAGGACCCACCCACATGCAAACTTTCCTCCTTATTCTCTCTCATCCATTTCCTTTCTTTTCTGTTCTGCTTTGTTTTGTGTACTTTTTTTTGGCTAAATACCTGCTACTTTCTTGAATCCATAAATTCAAATTTGGAACTATTTTTAAAATTGAAACCATTTTAAATTCGGAACCATTTATAAAATTAGAACCATTTCAAAATGGAACCATTTTTAAATTTGGAACCATTTTCAAAATGAACCATTTTTTAGTTTGGAACCATTTTTAAATTTGGAACCATTTTCAAAATGGAACCATTTTCAAATTTGGAACCATTTTCAAAATGGGACCATTTGAAAATATGGAACCATTTTTAAAAATGAACAATTTTCAAATTTGGAACCATTTTAAATTTGGAACCATTTTAAATCCGGAACCTTTTTAAATTTGCAACCATTTTAAAAAACGGAACCATTTTAAAATTTGGAACCATTTTCAAAATAGAACCATTTTTAAAAATGAACCATTTTCAAATTTGGAACCATTTTAAATTCGAAACCATTTTTAAATTTGGAACCATTTTCAAAATAACCATTTTAAAATTTGGAACCATTTTCAAAAATGAAACAATTTTCAAATTTGGAACCATTTTCAAAATGGAACCATTTTTTAATTTGGAAACATTTTCAAAATGGAACCATTTTAAAATTTGGAGCCATTTTCAAAATGGAACCTTTTTAAATTTGGAACCATTTTCAAAACCGTTTTAAAAAATGAACAATTTTAAAATTGGGAACCATTTTAAATTTGGAACCATTTAAAAATGGAACCATTTTCAAATTTTAAAATTGTTCCAATTTTAAAAGAAACAAAAACAAAACAGAAAAGAAAAAACAAAAACAAAAAAAACGAAAACAGAAAAAGAAACGAAAACGAAAAAAAAAAACGAAAAAAGAAAATAAAGAAAAATGAAAAAAAAGAAAAGAAAAGAAAAAGGAAAGAGTGCGTACCTAATTGGGCCCGGCCCAGAAAACAGCTCTTCAGCGGCGCTAGCCCTATGCGGCGCTAACGGGCGCCGCATAGGGTTTGCCGAGAGACACATAAGCAGACAAATCCTATTTGCTGCCCTCTATACTCCCTCCAGTCCGTAAAAAGTGTCACGAGAATACATGCTTGGCAGCACAATTGGCATGTACAAACCTCCGACGTTCCTTTCGGATCGGATGTAGTATTTTATTTTATGTATCTTTTTTCCTTCATATTTTTATTTTATGTTTCTCTTCATTTTCCTTTTTTCTATTTTTATTTTTAGAATGGCCATGCCATAAAAATCATGGTTATTAAAATCGTGAATGGTTCAAAATAATATTTACGATTTTTAATAAATGTTCATGTGTTTGAACAAAATTGTTTCGTAGAGTTTTACAAAAAATCGCGAAGTTAAAAAATAATTACACATAACAAAAAAAAAAATTAACGATTCGAAAAAAAGTTCATGAGGTTCTAGAAAATTTTCATGGATTCTTTTTTGCACCATTGATCTAAGATTTTATAAATAAGTAGATACATCATAAATTTTTTTAAAGTAAAAAAATATATTTATTCGGCCATATTTTGAAATGGCCCATGAAGCCATCCTTTTAGGCGGCACCGGCGAGAGGAACCACGGCAGAGGATATAGCAGACAGTAGTGCAAACTCTATTTCCTGCAATAGGACGGGAAATAGAGGGAGCTACGCCCCATCTCGCCGGTGGGCCAGCCCAACATGTTAGGGGTGACATTTTTATTACAAAAATGTAGCAAAGGGGTTTAGAATTTTACCACTGTAGCATGAAACAATCCGGTGAAGAATTTATTCATGCAAAAATGTCAGTTTTAAACTATGTACGAAATGCAAAATAAAAAAATCCAACGGATGGAAAAAGTAAAAATTACATGTACACACAATAAGAAACCAATTAATGTTACGTGACATCATCTGATTTATAGTTGTTTTATAGACAAAAAATATGTTTTTAGCCCAAACTATATGCCCGATTCTCAACCTGTTGTAACTGTTTGCTTCATATCAACGAGGGGTCCAAACTAGATATCATATGAGCACAAACTTTTTTCGAGCACAACTTTTTTCTTTTGTTACTAAGACAGTAACATGCATTTTGCCAACCTTTTTTATAGCAAATTATTGGTTGATTACTTCAATAATATTGTCCTACCAATTTTATATATCTTTGGTTGGCAACTTTGAAGTCGAGCAAAAACATCTAAATTTATTAACATGGTGTATAGTTTTGAATACCTCATCAAAATCAAGCCGCTACAAGAGCGTATGGCATATTTCTACGGCTAGGTGGGACGATGCATCATAAAAGTGCTTTCGAAATTGTTTTCCACATGGTGAATGGAGTTCATCAAGATCGAGCCGCTACAAAAGCGTATGGCATATTGCACGTGAGTGAATGAACCATGGCGCACTTGGCGCGGGATCAGTTCGGGACTTCTTTTTTTTCCTTTCCCTTTTATAAATGTTTTTTAATATATTTTTTCCTCTACCGCCAGGACGTATATTTTTGAAACGAAGGCAAAACCTTTGTCTTTTCCATTAATTAAGAAGAAAGTTGTCCAGTTAACTCATGGGAAAACTGGGCGAAAATCAATACGACAAGTGCCAAACCCACCCAAACACCAACACGCCTAGGGCCAAGCCCAAACACACCGACTAAACAACGGATGCCACACTCATCGAGACAAGCCAACAACGCATGCCGAAGAGAAGACGTGGTGACTACTATGGGAGGAGCAAGCACGTTACACTTGAACTTAGGTCAAGAAATCGAATCTCAAGGAGAACTGCGCCAAAGTGACCTCGTCGCCCACAAGACACAAGGTTGATGCCCTCAACACTACCAAACTTTCGGGTTCGCTGCCCCGACATCCAGCTGCGTAGACCGACAACACCAACTTTCAAGTATAGTAGTTTTTGAAAGTTTGTGAAACCTATCAACATGTGATATTTTTTCGAAGATCTCGACGCACTGGACACAACTTTTCATAATTCTGACGAAGGGTTCTAAAGATATTTCATTTCAAATTTTGAATCTCGAAAAAATGTGTAATATACCACTCATCCCGCTTCGGAAGAAAATTCCCAGCAAAACTCTTTAATTGTGACACTTGTCAAGCATGGAACACCCACGTATCATAAAATAGAGGAAACTGGAAATCGTCAAAATAATCACCCGTTTTCTAGCGAAAAGTCGTTTTGGCTCCACGAGTGATATGTTTATTTTAAAATTTTAAACCTATAATTACAACTTTAAAAATTCTGAAACAAAAAATCTAGATGTAGTCAATGATGCATCCTACAAATATGTAACATCAGAATGCTATTGTTTTTGTATTATGGGCTGCAAAAATATGACAATATATTGTATATTTTGAAGATTTAAAAGTGTGTATACTCACATTCACACATTGTTTTTCATTTTTGTGTAGCTCGGAATATAACGTATTTTAAATCGATATATTTCATGTTCATGAAATACATTATTGACAACATGCAGGATTTTATTTTTCAGAATTTCAAAAACGTGTAAACATGGATTTTGATTTTTTTAAAATAAAATAAAGGGAGCACAGGTTACCGGGAAGCCAAGCACTCGTTTTCTAATGATTACGTAAAGATATACTCAGTCCATTCCAAATTAGTTGACGTAGATTAGATATATCTGTATTTAGACAAATCTATGTCAACTAAATTGGTGGCAGGAAGAGTATAAAAGAAAAACTATTAATGGGCCGTGCCAGATATGAAATGGACTAAAACACTTCATGTGTCAAGTCACCCCCATCTTAATTGGGCCCATCAGGTCACCCTCAATGCACCGGCCCAACGTGTGCGCATGCACGGGCATAGTACTTATTACTAGCTAGTGGAGTACCACCGCTCAAAAAAAAAAAAACTAGTGGAGTACCATCTCTGATCTCTCTCTCTCAAAAAAAAAAAAAACTAGTGGAGTATTTACAGTAGAAAAACTACCTACCTGGAGCGCTAGTTCTTTGAACGAAACAAAGGAACACGCACGCCCGGCTGATTCGTTCGTGGCCTCGGCATGTTTCCTCTATCTTTCATATCTTCAGAAGCATCTCCATCAGCACCCACAAAGCAACCCAAGGCCATTTGGAGGTTCAGATAAAAAAACATTCCCAGCGGTACCTCCATCTCTGTCCGGCGTCTCTGAAAAATTGTCCATCATCCCTGAGCCACCCTCAAGTTTAGAGATCTTCTCGGGTCGCCGGACAACGTTATGACACGCCCCTGCGAACATGTCACCGCGGACGACGAGTAATCCACTGGAAGGATTTTATGTGCCAATATGCCGGTGTGCGGATCGAGTGAGTGTACCGAGTGGTCATAGAAAATCCGGTTAGTGGATCTAGTGGGCCTACGTCCTCAAGAGATCCATTGACGAAATTCTCGGTGGCTACGCACACACCTATACCATGTTTTTTCACCCGAAAATAAATTCCATAAAGAATCTAATAATCTGGCACTTGTCCAGTCTATTTCAAATACTGGCACTTGTCCAATCTATTTGGGGCGCCGCTAGGGCACCACCTCTCATTGTATCGGGAATGTGTCCAGCTCCCCAAAACGAATATATTTAAAAGACGTCGGACATATTTCCAGGGATGCCGGTGGAGATGCTCTCACCACACTCAAATCTTCTTGCACCGGGGCACGCCATATGCATGTACGGAGTTGAGAGTCTGCTTAATCCAAGCTACATCCAGCTGCCTCGGACCATTATCTGCTACTATTAGCTACTCGTACCTACCATCCAGTACAACACAAAGCCTAGAACGGAAAAGGCATCTAGTGTTGCGATAGCCGCTTTCAAGCAGTGCCCAGTGGTCAGTCAGTGGTGGTGACACACAGGAAGGAAAGGAGACGAGGAGGCATGGGAGGAATGCATTGTACTCGCTCCGTTCCAAAATAGATGACTTCCATTTGTCAAAAAGTGGATGCATTCACTTTTGTACAAATAGAAGTCGTCTATTTTGGAACGGAGGGAGTATCAGCCAACGTCTTGTATCACTAGATATTCTCAGGAGGCATGCATTGTATCAGGTCAGGGCCTGCAGCTGCATCTGCACGCTGCTGCGATCGCTGCCCCGTATTATTGGTTCGTTAAGCTAGCAGCGATGCAACATGGGACCTCACCAGCTTTCTGCTCTCTGCTCCTTGAATAAAGCCCACCACTGGTTCCGCGCGCGCTACTTCGTCTAGGAAAAAAAGGAGAGCGTCCATATACACATGTGCAGCACAAAGAATAAGAAATTGTGGTTTTTGCCCTACTTTTTCTTTAGCCATTGGATTTATTTTGTAAGATCTTGTTTCAGTCTTGTTGCCGCTCAGCGTGCACAATACTCCCCTCCTAACATTGTCACTCACTAGCTTCCACGCGTTACCCCTCGCTAGGCGTGGAAACGAATCAGATAGTGTCTTTCCCACTTCCGTTTTCATTTTTTTTAAAACAAATACACATACAGACATATACAAATGTTATCGATGCGAATGCAAAGCGTATGTAACTCTAATACAGATATAAATCGTATGTTTACTCATTCAGGACAAATACAAATATCTTGTAACTTAGCGACAAATGAGGGACCTCGCTGCATCTGGTCAGGGCCCTGCAGCTGCATCTGGACGCTACTGCGATCGCTGCCCCGTATAATTGGTTCGTTAAGCTAGCAGCGATGCAACATGGGACCTCACTAGCTTTCCGGGGAGCATCACTCTGCTGCTCTCTGCTCCTTGAATAAAGCCCACCACTGGTTCCGCGCGCGCTACTTCGTCTAGGAAAAAAAGGAGAGCGTCCATATACACATGTGCAGCACAAATAATTAGAAATTGTTGTTTTTGCCCAACTTTTTCTATATAACCATTGGATTTAATTTGTAAGATCTTGTTTCCCTCTTCTTGCAGCTCAGCGTCCACATACCCACTCCTAGCATTGTCACCCTTCTTCCTCGCGTTACCCCTCGCTAGGGGTGGAAACAAATCGGATAGTGTCTTTCCCACTTCCTTTTTCATATTTTTTTTGAACGAATACAAATGCAGACATAGACAAATGTTATCGATGCGAATGCAAAGCGTATGTAACTCTAATACAGATACAAATCATATGTTTACTCATTCAAGACAAATACAAAGATCTTGTAATTTTAGCGACAAATTACGTAAAATAATTAGCAATTACACCGTACTAGGTCCCATCATAGAAAAATATATTTGCCCACTTGTTTGATTTATGGGTTGGATAATAGACATACATGCCTGGAATTACTAACATGGCTAAAGTAATTTTATTCGGCTCCGGACACATCCACATTTATACCGACATTTGCTTCAAAATTCAAAGCCACATTTGTATTTGCTAAATAGATCTAGATGTTTCTACATCCATTTTCATTTTATTTCGGCTTATATTTTCACATCCATCTGTACTTTTTTCGATTACTATAGGATATCCCCGGATTATCCAGTACCACTTTCCACCACTAAGCTGTTAGAATTTGGGCCCATTAGTGGGGAGCCCAAATAAGCAATTCTGAAAAATCTCAAATTGGCCCATGTGTGGCCCATGTGCATGGTAGAATTTTGGAGGTGCAATGTGGTGCTAAAGTTTAGTCCCACATTGCTAGTTGGAGGAGACAAACACCACCTTATAAGGTGGAGTGTTGTACTACTTGGTGTGCTAGTTGAGAACAGAAGACTCTCTCGTGCACACTCCTCCTCTCCTCCGCCGCCGTCCGTCCGTCTCGTCACGACACGCCGCGGGTTGCGGGAACGAGCCGATGCCTATATTTTTGCTGTTCGGGAAAAAACGAGTTTTTGCGTACGCGTATAGTTTTGCCAGTTCGGGTCGCTCCCGGATCGTGGGCTGCTATCCAACTCGGACGTGTGCGACGTGGTTGGCCCACGTTGTACCCGTTAGGGTTTCCCGAGCCGCACTATATATTGCCTTGCACTGCGTGCGCCGTCACACACCGAACCAATCTAGGTTTTGCCAATCTCGTGCCTTGCGCCGCCACCGTAGTCTACTCCATCCCGTGCGCCGGCGTGCACCGGCGAACGGGACAGCAGGTCTCCGGAACCACTTGTCCTTGTGATCCTGTACGGGAGAGGGCGAATAAGGTTTTTGGGAAGCGCCCCGCGCGACTGCTTTCAAGTTCTTCATCACGGCTCGACTTCCTGGACGATCTCCGGGTCCGCGGGCGACTCGTCTCCAACGTCGTCTTCTTCGAGCTGCTACCGTCGCCGCTCAAGCTGCTGCCGTCGCTGCTCCAACGACTACTTCATCTACAATTGTTCGGTACGTTCGTCACGTTCCGATGGCTGTGTTCGTAGATGTCTTGCTGCTGTTCATGTTAATTAATACGTCTAGTATTTTCGAGATTAACATGTTAGTAGCTCTTGCGATCATGCTTTATATTCTGGAATTAATCATGGAAATTATGCCTAATAATCCAACAATCCAAAAACCTTATATTTGTTATAGGCAATTTCCTGAGTTAAACATGGGACATCTATCTGATGCGCTGAGGCCGGACAAGTTTACCGGTGTGGACTTTAAGAGATGGCAGTACAAGACCACACTGTGGTTGCGATCTCTGAAAGTGTTCGAGGCTAGTGAGGGTTTACCTGAAGGAACTATATCTGACGAGGATCAGAACAAGTTCAAGGAAACCAATACTGCCTTTGTGGGACTCGTTCTGAGTGCTCTTAGCAACAAGCTGTTTGATGTGTACATGCACATTACAGATGCCAAAGAGCTCTGGGAGGCACTGAACGCTAAGTTCGGTGTAGCAGATGCTGGCAGTGAACTGTACATCATGGAGAGCTTCCATGACTTCAGGATGGCTAACAACCGTTCTGTAGTCGAACAGGCTCATGAGATACAGTGCATTGCTAAGGAGCTTGAGCACGCTAAGTGTGCCTTACCTGACAAGTTTGTGGCTGGATGCATTATTGCAAAGTTGCCCTCTTCATGGAGGAACTTCGCCACAACTCTCAAACACAAGAGACAGGAGATATCGGTTGAAAACCTGATAGCGTCTCTTGATGTTGAGGAGAAGGCTCGGGCTAAGGACACTGCTGAGAGAGGTGGTGAAGGTCAGTCTAGCGCCAACATGGTGCAGAAGAACTTTCACCATGGCAAGAGCAAGGCAAAGAGCAAGCCTTCCTTCAACATGCCTACCAAGACTACTTCTTTCAAGAAGAAGAAGAAGATGCTGAACAAATCTGAGCTAAAGTGCTACACTTGTGGAGAGCCCGGACACTTCTCTGTGGACTGCCCAGATCGTGCAGACAAGAAAGGGAAGAAAGCATGTCAACGTCGTGACCGCTAGCAATGCTGATGGGTACGGTAATTTACCGATTGTGCTTTCAGTATTTCAATCTCCATGTTGGTGGATTGATACGGGTGCTAATGTTCATGTATGTGCTGACATCTCTATGTTCACTTCTTATCAGGTCGCAGATTCAAGCGTCTTAATGGGGAATGGATCACATGCTTCTGTTCGTGGTGTTGGCACGGTAGATCTGAAGTTTACTTCGGGGAAGATCGTGCAGCTGAGGAACGTGCAGCATGTCCCTACTATGAACAAGAATCTGTTAGCGGCTCCCTTCTATGCAGAGATGGGTTTAAATTAGTCTTGGAGTCCAATAAAGTAGTTGTGTCAAAGTTTGGACAATTTATTGGTAAAGGGTATGAGTGCGGAGGCTTGTTCCGCTTTTCATTATCGGATTTTTGTAATAAGTCAGTAAACCATATTTGTGGCAGTGTGGATTCGGATGCTAATGTTTGGCACTCTCGTTTATGTCATGTTAATTTTGGTTTAATGAGTAGACTTTCCAGTTTGAGTTTAATTCCTACTTTCACCATTGCCAAAGGTTCTAAGTGCCATAGCTGTGTGCAATCTAAGCAACCTCGAAAGCCTCACAAGGCAGCCGAGGAGAGAAACTTGGCACCTCTAGAACTCGTACATTCGGATCTATGTGAGATGAATGGCGTGTTGACAAAAGGTGATAAGAGATATTTCATGACTTTAATCGATGATGCTACTAGGTTCTGTTATGTATATTTGTTGCACACTAAAGATGAAGCTTTAGACTACTTTAAAATCTATAAAGCTGAAGTAGAAAATCAATTAGAGAGAAAGATCAAACGTCTTAGGTCAGATCGTGGTGGCGAGTATTTCTCCAACGTATTTGATGAATTCTGTGAGGAACATGGTATTATTCATGAGAGGACGCCTCCCTATTCGCCCCAATCAAACGGGGTTGCCGAGAGGAAAAACCGCACGCTGACCGACTTGGTGAACGCCATGTTGGACACTGCTGGTTTATCTAAGGCATGGTGGGGGGAGGCTTTGTTGACTTCGTGTCATGTCCTGAATAGAGTTCCTAACAAGGATAAAGAGAAGACACCTTACGAGGAGTGGTCTGGGAGAAAACCATCACTTTCTTATTTTCGTACTTGGGGATGTTTGGCGAAAGTCAATGTTCCAATTCCTAAGAAACGAAAACTTGGACCGAAGACAGTGGATTGTGTCTTTCTAGGTTATGCTCAGCGGAGCATTTGCTATAGATTTTTAGTGGTTAAATCTGAGATACCTGATATGCATGTTGATACTATTTTGGAATCTCGTGATGCAACATTTTTTGAGAACACGTTTCCTATGAAGGATATGCATAGCATTGCTAGAATTTCTTCTGAGATATTTGCTGAACCTAGTACATCTGTTGATCATTCTGAACAACCACATGTTGAGGAAGTCCTTGAGAAGGATGACAATGAATCAGCTCCCAAGAGGAGCAAGAGACAGAGGACTGAAAAATCCTTTGGTGATGATTTCATTGTGTACCTTGTGGACAATACTCCCACGTCCATTGCAGAGGCATTTGCATCTCCTGATGCTGATGACTGGAAAGAAGCTGTCCATAATGAGATGGACTCGATTCTTTCTAATGGAACTTGGGAATTATCTGAACGACCCTACGGCTGCAAACCTGTGGGTTGTAAGTGGGTGTTCAAGAAGAAGCTAAGGCCTGATGGTACTATTGAGAAGTACAAGGCACGGCTTGTAGCCAAGGGCTACACCCAGCGCGAAGGCGAAGATTACTTTGACACCTATTCACCTGTTGCTAGACTCACCACCATTCGTGTACTACTTTCCCTGGCTGCCTCCTATGGTCTTATCGTTCATCAAATGGACGTAAAGACAGCTTTCCTTAACGGAGAGTTGGAAGAGGAAATCTATATGGATCAGCCTGATGGGTTTGTAGTAAAAGGTGAAGAGAGAAAGGTGTGCAAATTGTTAAAATCTTTGTATGGGCTGAAGCAAGCACCTAAGCAATGGCATGAGAAGTTTGACAGAACTTTAACTCTGCAGGCTTTGCCATTAATGAGGCTGATAGGTGTGTGTATTATCGCCATGGTGGGGGCGATAGTGTTATATTATGCTTGTATGTTGATGACATACTTATTTTCGGTACAAGCATGATAGTGATAAATGAGGTCAAGTCTTTCTGTCAAAGAGCTTTGATATGAAAGATCTGGGACAAGCTGATGTGATCCTGAACATTAAGTGATTAGGGATGAGAGTGGGATTACGTTAACGCAATCACACTATGTTGAGAAGGTCTTGAGCCGCTTTGGTTATATAGACAGCAAGCCTTCTCCAACACCCTATGATCCCAGTGTGACACTCAGAAAGAACAAAAAGGAAACGAGAGATCAATTAAGATATTCTCAAGTGATCGGTTCACTCATGTACCTTGCGAGCGCGACGAGACCTGATATCTCTTTTGCTGTGAGCAAGTTGAGCAGGTTCATGTCTAACCCGGGTATTGATCATTGGCATGCACTTGAAAGGGTCATGCGCTATCTGAACGGTACAATGAGTTATGGGATTCACTATTCAGGGCACCCTGCGGTGCTTGAGGGATACTGTGATGCGAACTGGATCTCAGATGTTGATGAGCTCTACGCCACAAGTGGATATGCATTTATTCTTGGAGGTGGCGCAGTGTCATGGAGGTCTTGCAAACAGACCATTTTGACGAGGTCAACCATGGAAGCAGAACTTGCTGCTTTAGATACAGCTTCTGTTGAGGCAGAATGGCTGCGTGAGCTCTTGATGGACTTGCCGGTGGTTGAGAAACCATTACCGGCCATCCTTATGAACTGTGACAACCAAACGGTTATCATGAAAGTGAACAGTGCTAAGGATAACGAAGTCATCAAGACACGTCAAAAGACGCTTGAAGTCTGTCAGGAAAATGAGAAACTCCGGAGTAATAACTGTTAGTTATATTCAAACAGACAAAAACCTGGCAGATCCCTTTACGAAGGGACTATCACGTAATGTGATAGATAGTGCATCGAGGGAGATGGGGTTGAGACCCGTGAGCGTTACACCATAGTGGTAACCCAACCTATGTGATCGGAGATCCCGTGAATTAGGACCTGGGAAGAACAAGCTAGTGGTTTAACTGAGGAGAGTTATTTTATAACCCTCTCCGTGGGAAGATGCATAACTCTCACATTCTGTAAGGCAGGTTGGCAATATGCCTTAATGTGTTTCTGTTGGCTATTCGTAGCAAAGGTGCTATCCTACAGAGCGACCTTGAAAGAACACACCTATATGAGTCCGACTGTTAAACGTCGCAGTCTATGAGATTTGGGTGATCTCTAGTAAGCTCATGAAGAGACCAGGGAGTATGACGCATATGCTCCACCCGCGGGGTAGGCTACTGGCAGCCACGTACTGGTTATGACTTTGAGTGAAGTCTATTGGCACCAAACTTGCAATTCAAGGTTCGTCCATTGTTCAAGTTGCTGGTAGATGTAGCTTGAAGCTCTAGGCGGAAGTTCAACTTAACAGTCTCTGCTGAAACACTGGTATATAAACAAGAAACGAGGTTTGGCAAAATCTCTAAATGGGAATTTGAGATCTGGTGGGGGATTGTTAGAATTTGGGCCCATTTGGGCAGCCCAATAAGCAATTCTGAAAATCTCAAATTGGCCCATGTGCATGGCAGAATTTTGGAGGTGCAATGTGGTGCTAAAGTTTAGTCCCACATTGCTAGTTGGAGGAGACAAACACCACCTTATAAGGTGGAGTGTTGTACCACTTGGTGTGCTAGTTGAGAACAGAAGGCTCTCTCGTGCGCACTCCTCCTCCTCCTCCGCCGCCGTCCGTCCGTCTCGTCACGACACGCCGCGGGTTGCGGGAATGAGCCGATGCCTATATTTTTGCTGTTCGGGAAAAACGAGTTTTTGCGTACGCGTATAGTTTTGGGCTGCTATCCAACTCGGACGTGTGCGACGTGGTTGGCCCACGTTGTACCCGTTAGGGTTTCCCGAGCCGCACTATATATTGCCTTGCACTGCGTGCGCCGTCACACACCGAACCAATCTAGGTTTTGCCAATCTCGTGCCTTGCGCCGCCACCGTAGTCTACTCCATCCCGTGCCGGCGTGCACCGGCGAACGGGACAGCAGGTCTCCGGAACCACTTGTCCTTGTGATCCTGTACGGGAGAGGGCGAATAAGGTTTTTGGGAAGCGCCCCGCGCGACTGCTTTCAAGTTCTTCATCACGGCTCGACTTCCTGGACGATCTCCGGGTCCGCGGGCGACTCGTCTCCAACGTCGTCTTCTTCGAGCTGCTACCGTCGCCGCTCAAGTTGCTGCCGTCGCTGCTCCAACGACTACTTCATCTACAATTGTTCGGTACGTTCGTCACGTTCCGATGGCTGTGTTCGTAGACGTCTTGCTGCTATTCATGTTAACTAGCAAGGTGGCCCGCGCACACGCGCGGGCAACTTCTTAATCATCTATTATTATTTTTTAACAATTTATTTGACCCTCTCGTATATTTTATCAATTCTTTAATAGCAAGGATCTTTTCCAAGACTATCGTCGTGAAATAAGAGACTTCTAGCTTTTCATAGTTATAATTATTAGTCAATTTATGAACAACAGAGTTTTTCTCCTTGATGAAATTAACAAATCCCATCCAACAGAATGCAGTGTATCTTCGACACATGAATTCCAGCACGGCTTGTGCGGAATGCTATAAAAAATTAATTTTTATTCTACGTGTAAATGTTGTGTTAGACTTTGCATTAACCAAGCCTTTGTTTTAAGAAGCATCGCATGTACTATATACAAGAGGAATGTGTATATAGTTTACCTACCTGTAAATTCATCTTTGTGTTCACCCGTCTATCATACGAACTTACAAAATAGGTGGCTTGGTCATCTTTTGTTCCCCCAATATATACTAATGCATAAATATAACAGAAGCAAGTAATGGTAAACATGAAGAAGTGGTCATGGAGTTTCATTGTGCAAAACTCAATACCATGGTATGCAAGGATTCTTGGCAATAGCAAGTGGTGCAGTAATTAGTGCTCTTCAGGCAACGTGAGGAAGTCTTAACCAATCATTTCTCAAGTTGCATTTAATTAGGAGGCCATTTGCTTAAGTTTAAGGTTCGGCCGGAGAAGGTATAACATGGGCGTGATGAAAATATGGAGGAGACTGGTTACAATTTATTGGAATATTACAACTCGTCAGTCTAGAAGATCTCTCACATATCCATCGTATTGGAGCATAGGAGAGATTGTACAGTGGGTTTAGATCTGTACGTCGTATTTTTCACGAAGATAATACTTGCAGAGATTCTATAATATGTGGAGACATGTGAGCTGTATCTGATTTGCAAAGATAATACTCAATCATGTATGGACCCACACACCTCTATGGAGATAAAACAATTTGGGTTTTGCTTACCGAGAGGATCCGCCAAATTAATTACCAGATATTTTTTATGCAAACTTCTAATATATTTAACTTTTGTAATGAATGGGGTAGATACATGTTTCATGTATATGCTTCCGTACATTTTTCATAAAACCTTGATTCATACACCCTTGATGTTCTACGATAATGATCGGTCTTCTAGGCGCACTACCTAAAAAAGCAAAGATAATGAAAGAAATAAGGAGTAGCTTTATATTTGAAGTATGCGCACACAGCATCCGTGTTGTTCTTCAAAACTAAAAAAGACATAATTAGTTAACCCGATATGTTCTAATTTTCCTAAGATCAAGTATGCATGAAGTACTAACTAATTAGCCCGACACTCCTGCATAATTTGTGTAGCCAAAAAGTGCTCACACCTTTTCTTTATTCTTCTGAAGCAACTCTAATCTAATATCTCAATTTTTTTGTAAGATCCTCATGTATAAATTAATTATCAGCCCACCACTCCTATGTGGTTTGTTCACCAAAAATAAGTGTGGGCACCTTTGTTTATTCTTTTATAGGAGCTGCTCAAACCTAATCTTTATGCATGTACTTGAACTGTTTGTCTAACAAACAATTTCTTTAAAACAAAATTCACTTTATTGCTACAAAATTAAAACTTCACAACAGAGCAATTCACGACAAATATTTTAAACATAATCTACATTCATAATCCTACCAAATGATAAATCAGTTATTTGATTCCATGTGATCAATGGATAGAAACATACCTAGTGCGTAGCTCAGCTGGGCCGACTTTGTGATCCGACTTGGTTCTCGTGAATATCAACTATCAAGTGTAGTTTGGCTCCTCCTTTTTCTACCTGTTTGAGCAGATTTGGCTTGAACAAACAATTTGGTTAAACCACAATTCACATTTATATGCTAAAAAATTAGAACTTAACAACAGATCAATTCTTGCCAAATATTTTAAACATAATCTATATTTGTAATGCTACTAAATGACAAATTCACATCCGTGCACATAACTAATACTTTATGGCATGTAAATAGATGTAGACTTCTCCTTATACGTTGTTAAAGCAGATATAGCTATAGACTGTATCCTATATCCTATCTTGTATAGTAAAGAAATTGATTGAGCTGGTAAAATAAGATAGTCACATGCCATTACCTAACTCTAGACTTTCCAACTGTGTGCATGAGAAAAATCCACCATCGATCCATCTCAGTGTTACGCGCCTGCATGCACATGCATAGATCCATGCTCTCAATCGACTGATGCATGAATCCTGCAAGACTGCTGGTAACCTGGTGTACACTGTACACACATGGCTGCACGCTGAGAAAGTGGACACGCCGGGGACGGAAAATACGGCCGCTACGGCAGCGTACGTGACCACATGCCACCAGATCGGAATACGCACTAGTAGAAAAATGATCTGTAGTCCCGGTTTGCCTGGGCTTTCAGTCCCGGTTGCCGAACCGGGACTGAAGGACTGGCCAATCGGGACCAATGCTGGTCCCGGTTGGTACACGAACCAGGACCAATGCTGGTCCACGTGGCTAGTTCTGGCTGGGCGTGGGGGAGACTCATTGGTCCCGGTTCGTATGAGTGTTTTTTTTTGTATTTAGGGTTTAGGGTATATTTGGGCCACCTCTCCCTCTCGCCGGTGCCCCCTCTCCCTCTCGCCGGTGCCTCCGTCGTCTCCCCCTTCTTCGCATCGCCGACATGCTCTCCATCTCTCACTCGCCGGCATATCGAGGCCAAGCTTCGATATTTCTGTGCAGGTACTACTCGCCGGCTCATCTCTCACTCGCCGGCTCTCCATCTCGCACTCAATTCGGTGGTACTACATACAGCAATGAAGGAACCACTATTACACATCATCGTCATGAATATATTACACACATCACATTCGTCGTGCTTGGTCGAACATATTACATGTACACACGAGTTACATGCATATATACATCTCTTTTACACTCGCATTTCAACCTTCCCATAGTATTCTCCCTTCGGATCTAGGACCTCTGCATCTAAGAATCCCGCAATTTCCTCTGAATTGCTCGTACGTGATCTTGTGGTAGAAGACCGTCCCGCAACCGTTCGATCTAATTTAAAGAAGGGGTCAATATATATGAATGAAACTAAACACAATTGATGGCAATAAACTAAAATTGTGAATATTGTTTACGTACTTCAAGTTGTTCTAAGAACCGGCTCTTGGATCGCTCTTGGGTTGTCTGGCGAATGAACTCGCAAACGTAGTATCCACATAAATTATTCCCATGTTCCTGCCTCAAGCACTTTACGAGAACAGAGTTCAATCAAAATAATAATCAAGCATGATAATGGTATTGAAACTAAAATCAAAGAGATGCGCGGAATAATAATCAAGCATGATAACTTACACTTATTTGTTCAAATGTAAGCTCCTCTGCCCAAATACCCCTAGCCTTGGCGGTGAACCGTTTCCAAGCCCTGTCCGGCAAAGAAAATGAATAAAGGAGTTATATATTAATTGCTTGCTACCAGGGAATGAACGGAAAGTTGCCGATATAGTGCCATAATGATTGAAATTACCCTTGGAGGCATTCCTGCATGTCCGCCCACTCCTCAAGGGGTTTACGTTTCGAGTCCATGACAAGTACTACTCCTTTGTCAGGTTTAATGATTAGCAGAATAAAGTGGAATGCGCACGCATAAAGTCATCAGTTATACACTTAACATCGAGTAAGCGAAATAGAATGTGTACAAGACAGTAACACTCACCCGTAGTTGTAAGGAAATAGTATTTCCTTTTGGTTTCGTTAAACCTTAACGCCCTTACCAAGTTATCCTCTGTGTCGTTGTAATGACGTTGGAGAGATACTTGATGAATGTAATATGGGTCAATGAACCCAATGTCATAGATTTGTCCTCTTTTGCATTGGAGAATCTTCATTCTGCATAATTAATATAGTGATGAGTAAGATTATACATGCAATGAACGAGCTGAGCTAGCTAGAGACTTAATTACAGAAATAATACTTACATACAATAGGCACTGAGGATAGCTTTGTCGATGGCGTCTTGTTGGTATAACTGAAATAATTCAGAAAATTCAATCATTACGACGCCATTTCCATGCCCGTAATGCTCGTTTCTATAGGCCACGTAGATCCAGTTTTCTCGTTCCTCACAGGCTCGCATGTACCACTTATGCAATCTTCGCATTTTTGTTGGTAGACCGTTGACTAGCTCAGGTTTGACGAGAGTATGCCCGTACCGGTAAGTGTATGCTACTTCCTGGAACACTTCTAATTGTGCTAAGTAGTCCTGAATAGACATGCCCTGAGCAGCGGCCGCTTCTCCGTAGATTGCAACAAACTCAGGATCGACGTGGACTGCACCTGTGCTCGACCCCTCCTCGGTATTGGAAAACACTTTGAGCGGGGGGCACGACTGCTTTTTCTGTTCTCCTAGCTGGGGAACTGATTTCCCTTTCCCGCTTGCACTACTACTCTTCGACCGCTCCTTATTTGCCTGAACGACTTGCGAATCTGGCGGTCCTAGTCTGGTGTCAGCCTTGGCGGGGGTTGTTCAAGGGTCTTCAGCATTTTGAAGACGGCGGCTTTTTCTTCTGGGGTGGAGGGGAACTCTGCCGCTTTCGGCTTCTTCAGGCTAGCCAACCACTCTTTATGTTGGGCAGTTGCCATCGCGGCATTTTCCTCCACCGTATAGTCATAAGGTCTCATGGGAAGATTCTTATGAGGTACTTTTGGGAGGGGCGACCTTTTACGTTTCGGTGATCGCTTACCCCTCAGAGTACCAGCGGTGGGCGAGACGGCTGACGCGGCGGCGGAGACGGCTGCGCTGGAGACTGGTGAGGCGGTGAAGAGGACTGTTGCGCTGGAGACTGCTGAGTCGGTGAAGAGGACTGTTGCGCTGAGACTGGTGAGGAGTCGATGGCCTTGGCTGCCAGTTCGGAAGCACGATGAATTCCTTTGGCCATAGAATGGTCGCTTTCTTGGCTTCTCCAAGTTCAAGCACCTCCCCATCTTCACCTGCAGGGTGTTCCAGCTTCAGCTCCTCAAAATCTTTCATCACTTCATCCACCCCGACAACAGCGTAGCCATTTGGAACCGGAGAGAAATGGTAAGTTGGATTAGGTCCAATTGGTACGGCATAGCCGACCGCCACCTTCATGGTTAAGTTATAAACTTTCACATGCAGCTCACAAGGTGTGCTCTCCGTGATATCATCCACTGGGTAGCGACGAAGTGGAGCCACCATCACTGCATCATCAGTACCATCCTGGAGCTCCGTGGAAGCCACGCTGCTTTTCCGATTCGATGGGCCGCCGGTACCATCGCATGCAGCTTCTACCATGTGCCGCTGAGATTGGCCGCTAGTACCTTGCTGGCTAAGCGGCAATTTGATCCTTCTGCCGCTTTAATTCTTCTTCTATATTACGCAGCCGGTCTGCAGCAGCGCGTGCTTCCATTGCCTCCCTTTCCTTTCTCCTCTGATGGCTTCTATCAGGAAATTTCTTCCTGTGCTCGGGAATCGCAATTGTCTTGGGCTTGGAGCCTGATACGCCTCGTGTTCGTCCGTCGTGTTCCTCATTCCCAAGGGCGCGTGTGAGCTCGTCATCCTCTCTATCGGGAATGAACCGTCCCTCTGCAACATCCTTTACTGCATTTCTAATGCCTTCGATGGGTAGTAGGGGCTTATCTTTGTGTGTTCTGTTATATATGCACTTCCCTTCTGCGTCCAACGTGCCCCCATGCCCGTAAAACCAATTTCTTGCCCGTTCGATCCATGCGAGTGGCTCTGGAGTGATCCCTTTAGCCAGCAGGTCCGCCTCAAGTTTCTCCCACTTAGGCATGCTAAAGGCGTAGCCACCAGGCCCCATAGTATGGTGGTAGATCTTTTTAGCAGCATTTGCCTTATTTTTTGCAGACTTTTCCTGAGCTTCCTCCGATTTCTTGTACGCCACAAATTCTTCCCAGTCGTCCCTTATCTTCTCATACCCTTTATCGAAGTCCGGAGTCTTATTTTTCTCGACAAACTCGCTGTTCAATCTTTTCTTCCAGTTCTTGAATAGCTCGGCCATCTTCTTAAGAGCCCAGTCCTTGACTTTTTGCTCCATGTTTTGCCGGGCAATCTTTTCTGCCTCATTTGGATCCTCCTCATCTGGATCCACCTCTGGCGCCGCAGGGTGAAATTAAGCATGAGCTTTCTCCAAAGTCTTTCTTTGCCCACCTCGCCGACATATCTTACTCCTCCCTCCTTTGGCTGATGCCATTCTCGAACGGTGATCGGATGTAGTCCCTAACAAGAACTCCGCATTGCTTTACCATTTTTTTTTAACATCAGGGGGAGCAGTCGGTGTGCCGTCTTCAGCGACTTTTTCGATCCTGTACCTTTCTTGGTCGCCCAACTTTTTGGCTGGGCCTCGTTTTGTCCTTACAGAAGATTTGCTCGATCCGGAGGGCTAAAAGAAGAAAGAGCGTTAATATATGTATATAGACAGCAGAGGCTTAATTAATACAATCTTCGGCTTCATTAATATATGTATATGCACCTCGCCGGAGTTTGCAACATTTAATGTTCCACCGGAGCCTTCGGCTTCTCCCTCGTCGGCTTCTCCCTCGCCGACTTTTCCCTCACCCCAGCCGTCGGGTTCTACCTCACCGGAGCCGTCTCTTCGTTGAGAGACTCATCTCCCTCACCGGAGTTGTTCAGAAACTGCGAGGTGACATCGCCAACATCTTCCGGCCCGCGGATTATATCCTCGAGGATGTTTTCCTGATTTTCGTCTCGTTCCATAGTTTCTGCAAATTAAGAACAATGCACAAAACTTTAGTTGGGTAACTTGTTCCATATGTCAAGATACATCTACCCACAAAAATGTGAATCGGATATGTGAATGCAAAGGTAAATTTGCTAATTTTTCTAACACCTTAATTAGTATCGTAAACTCGTAAACTAGTATCGTAAACTCGTATCGGACCACATGAACTAGTATCGTAAACTCGTAAACTCGTATAGGTCGGAACTAGTATCGTAAACTCGTATCGGACCACATGAACTAGTATCGTAAATCGTAAACCCGTAAACTAGTATCGTAAACTCGTAAACTCGTATCGGACCACATGAACTAGTATCGTAAACTCGTAAACTCGTATAGGTCGGAACTAGTATCGTAAACTCGTAAACTCGTAAACTAGTATCGTAAACTCGTAAACTCGTATCGGACCACATGAACTAGTATCGTAAACTCGTAAACCCGTAAACTAGTATCGTAAACTCGTAAACCCGTAAACTAGTATCGTAAACTCGTATCGGACCACAAATTTTCCTAACACAAATTCAATCAAATATTGACGCCGAAAGACAAACATGTTCAAACAGTGCAAACAGTCCAATTCATATCAATTTGTACAACATTTTGCCAACATTTTGATGAACAAATAAAAAGTACAAAAATGCGCTACCTCCGCGGCCGTCGAGGCCGTGGCCGGCGCGAGCGGGGGCGCGGCCGTGGAGGGCGCGGTGTCGGAATGCACAGTGGAGGGCGCGGCCGTGGAGGGCGCGGCCGTGGAGAGGCGGCGCGCGTGGAGGAGACCGGCGCGTGGAGGAGCTAGGCCGGCGCGTGGAGGAGAGCGCGGCCGCGCGTGGAGGAGGCCGCGTGGAGGGAGGCCGGCGCGTGGAGGAGGCCGCGTGGAGGAGGCCGGCGCGTGGAGGAGGCCGGCGCGTGGGGGCGCGGTCGTGGAGCGCGCGGACGTCGACGGCGGCGGCGGGGCGCGGCGTGGGGCGCGTCGCAGAGTCGGGCAGCCTGCCGGCGTAGTTTCGCTCCGCGTCGCGCTTCTCTCCGTCCTTAGTCGATTTGAGCGATTTGGGTGGAATGGGGAAGAAGAAAGGGCGCAGGCAGTTATACCAGGGGGCATTGGTCCCGGTTGCTGCCATGAACCGGGACCAATGAGGGCATTGGTCCCGGTTCATGGCAGCAACCGGGACCAATGCCCTGGCAAATTAATGCCAGATTCGCTCGCGTGTCCATGGACTCATTGGTCCCGGTTCTTCGTATAAACCGGGACCAAAGAGTCCTTTTTCAAAATTATTTCGAACTTTTCAGTTCTGAAATGTTGTTTCCCGCCTTTTTTTTCTTATTTAGGTGTTTGAATATGAATTTCAAATGGTTTTGAATCTGAAAAGACTTTCAACATGAAAAGTGTTTAAATCTGAATAAATAATCCAAAACCATTTTCTATGTTTTCAAATTACTTATCTAAATATCGTTTTTTGTTTTTCGTTTGTCAAAAATGACATTTTTTGTGAAGCAAGTACAACAAATATGGTGCAAAATGGCACCCAACCAATTATGACACAAAGTAGATCATATTTTATGGACAATCCACAAATATTGGTAATTTTCTCGGTTTCTAGCTAATTTCGCCTACTTAAACGACTTTATGCCTATTTTTCGAAAGTAATTCAAATTTGAACTACAAGTGTGTGATAGTTTGCTCTGAATTTTTTTCAAAAATGATTTTAAGGTGCACAAGTAGTGGTTATATCACAGAACCGTCGATAATTATGGATAATTCGACCCCTTACAATGAATAGTAACGGCGGCCATTTTGACCATTTTTTTAAAAAAGTCAAAGAAAGTGAAAAAAATACTCAAAAAATGAAATCCTTTGGCATGGAGTACTTTCATGTGTACTAGTTGGTAGGATAAATGATAAACTTGAGTTTTGACATAGTTTACAAAAAACTTCTTCATAGACTTGGAAATGCAGAGATAAAGAATATATTTTACACGATCGTCGTCTTAGCTAGACCAGAAGTAGTTAATGACAACAATCTTGGGTACATAGATGAACCATAGGTTAGTCATACTCCTGCCTAGGTCTATAATACTCGTCCTCGTAGTCGTCGTAGTCGCCGCCGTCGTCGTCGCTGTCGTCGGGCGGCGCTCGCCTGGACTGGAAGCGAGGGTAGCGCAGGCGGGGGTTATCGCCGGCCGTGATGTAGTTCTTGACGCTCTGGAGAGTCCGGCCGCTCCACCACAGCCGACGGCCGGCCTCGTTGAAGTTCGAAGGAGGCGGGCCGTCCTCCTCGTACCTGGCGAGCGCCCTCTCACGCCGATTGATGAAGAAGCCATCCCAAGTCGGGCGGTAGTCGGGATGCCAGCGGGGATCCATCCGCTGCGCCGGAGTGAGCTCAAGGTAGTAGTGGTTCGTGATGGCCGCCCGGCGCGCCAAACCTTGAGGGACCGGCACGCCTCCGGTGCTCAGCCTCCAGCCGGCGGGGACGTTGTAGCCGGGCGGGCAGGGGTAGTTCGAGGCGCAAAGTGCCTCCGCCTCCGAGTAGGTTAGAGCGGGTACGGTGGAAGCCATGGGAGAGTGATGAGGTTGCAGATATGAGTTTAGATGTGCTATGCCAATGGAGGCCATGCATGACTACATATATATAGTGAGAATCCCACCAATAAGGAAGAAGCACACGGATCGTGTGTTTCTTTCGAGCGCTTGTGAGCCGTTGGATCAGGGGTGTGTTTCTTTTGAGAGATTGTGAGCTGTTGGATCAGCAGTATCACGACCACTTCATGAGTCACATCAAGGTTTAATACATTCCATAGAATGCATTACACAAAAGGTTTAATACATTATTACACATGATCCAACGTCTCACAAGCGCTTGAAAGAAACACACCCCTGATCCAACATCACCAACATTATTCTACATAAACGGACTTGCTGCTCGAAGGCCGTAGGATTAGGGGGAACGGCGGGAGGAGCCAGCCCCGTGGGCGGCCGCCCGGTTCTCCCCTACCTAGGTGTTTGATCAAATTCCCCACTCATTTTTTCAGATCTCGGCGACGATGTCCCGGTTGGTGGATGGTTCTTCATAGGGATCATTCTCACGTGAGTATTGACCCTATGATGGTTCCTGCTCTTTGGGTGCGCAGCGCCGGCCGCTCAGCACCCCGTGGCTTAGGACCCGACAAAAGTTAGTGATATTATTCGTGATGTATTATGGTTAAATAAAAATGGACCCGAGCTATGTATTATGGTTTTCACCACATAAAGGTTTAATACATTACATTGATTTACATAAATGCCATGAACCCTTCTTCGCGTATGTCCCTGGCCTATGATCGCTTCGGCCGTAACCATGGAGCATCTTCATTATTTAACGGGATGCTTGGGTCAGTTTTCACTGTGAAGGGCGGAATTTCATCAAACTTATCATAATCTGCTGACATGTCTGTCTTGTCCTCGACTCCCACGATGTTTCTTTTCCCTGAAAGAACTATGTGACGCTTTGGCTCATCGTCTGATGTATTCGTTTGCTTATTTTTTCTTTTTTTCGGTCTGGAGGACATGTCCTTCACATAGAAAACCTGAGCCACATCATTGGCTAGGACGAATGGTTCGTTCCTGTAACAACCAAGATTCTTGAGATCCACTGTTGTCATTCCGTACAGCTGGTCTACCTTTATCCCTTCTCCATTCATGTTGACCCAACTGCACCGAAACAAAGGGACCTTAAAAGTAGGTCCATAGTCAAGTTCCCATATCTCCTCTATGTAACCATAGTATGTGTCCTTTTGCCCATTCTCGTCTGTTGCATCAAAGCGGACACCACTGTTTTGGTTGGTGCTCTTTTTATCTTGGGCGATCGTGTAAAATGTATTCCCATTTATCTCGTACCCTTGGAAATTCAATACAGTCGAAGATGGTGACGCGGCCAACAAGTAGAGCTGATCTCCGACAGTGGTGTCATTCATGAGCTGTAATCGCAACCAACTGCCGAAAGTCTCCATGTGTTTTTCTTTAATCCAGGAGTCATCCTCCCCCGGGTTCTTGGAGCGTACATAATTCTTGTGTTCCTCGATATACGGAGCCACGAAGGTGGAACTTTGTAGAACTGTGTAGTGTGCTTGAGTTAAAGAATGCCCGTCCCTACATATCAGTGCTTTCTTTCCTAGCGTGCCTTTTCCACTCAGTCTCCCCTCATGCCGCGATTCAGGAACACCAATCGGCTTAAGGTCAGGAATAAAGTCAACACAGAACTCAATGACCTCCTCTGTTCCATAGCCCTTGAGATGCTTCCTTCTGGCACGGTTATGAACATATTTCTTCAAGACTCCCATGAACCTCTCGAAGGGGAACATATTGTGTAGAAATACAGGACCGAGAATGGCAATCTCGTCGACTAGGTGAACCAGGAGATGCGTCATAATATTGAAGAATGATGGGGGGAACACCAACTCGAAGCTGACAAGACATTGGACCACAGCCTTCTGTAAACTTGGTAGAGTTACTGGATCGATGACCTTCTGAGATATTGCATTGAGGAATGCACATAGCTTCACAATGGGTACTCGAACATTTTCCGGTAGAAGCCCCCTCAATGCAACCGGAAGCAACTGCGTCATAATCACGTGGCAATCATGAGACTTCAGGTTCTGGAATTTTTTCTCTGCCATATTTATTATTCCCTTTATATTTGACGAGAAGCCAGCCGGGACCTTGATACTGCTCAGGCATTCAAAAAAGATTTCCTTCTCTGCTTTGGTAAGAGCGTAGCTGCTTAAGTATTGACGCCCTTTATCCGTCTGCTTGTTGTATGGGTCTTTCATACGTTGCTGGTCCTCCCGTGCTTCTGGTGTATCTTTTGTCTTCCCATACACGCCCAGGAAGCCTAGCAGGTTCACGCAAAGATTCTTCGTCACGTGCATCACGTCGATTGAAGACCGGACCTCTAGGACTTTCCAATAGGGTAGCTCCCAAAATAGATTTCTTCTTCCATATGGGTACGTGGTTGTCAGCGTCATTCGGAACAGATAGACTGCCAGGACCCTTTCCAAAGATTACTTCTAAATCCTTGACCATGTCATATATAACATCACCATCAGGGAGGTTAGGCTTCTTCCGGCGATCTGCCTCACCGTTGAAATGCTTGCCTTTCTTTCTTACGGCATGACTGTTCGGAAGAAATCGACGATGCCCCAGGTACACGTTCTTGTTTCCCAAATGTATACTTTCAGTCTTATCTAAACAGTGCGTGCATGCATTGTATCCCTTGTTTGACTGTCCTGAAATGTTACTAAGAGCAGGCCAATCATTGATGGTTACGAACAACAACGCTCGTAGGTCAAATTCCTGTTGTTTGTGCTCATCCCACACACGTACACCTGGTTCGGACCACAACTGCAAAAGTTCATCAACTAATGGCCTTAGGTACACATCAATGTCGTTGCCGGGTTGCTTCGGGCCTTGGATGAGCACTGGCATCATAATGAACTTCCGCTTCATGCACAACCAAGGAGGAAGGTTGTAGATACATAGAGTCACGGGCCAAGTGCTATGACTGGAGCTCTGCTCCCCAAAAGGATTAAAGCCATCTGTACTTAGACCAAATCTTAAGTTCCTTGCGTCATCTGAAAATGTCGGGAACTCTCTGTCGATTTTTCTCCACTGGGACCCATCGGCGGGGTGTCTCAACTTCCCGTCTTTCTTACGCTCTTCTTTGTGCCATCGCAACAACCTGGCATGCTCTTTGTTTCTGAACAGACGTTTCAACCGTGGTATTATAGGAGCATACCACATCACCTTAGCAGGAACCCTCTTCCGGGGGGGCTCGTCATCGCCCTCAACATCACCAGGGTCATCTTGTCTGATCTTGTACCGCAGTGCATTGCATACCGGGCATTTATCCATATTCTCGTACTCCTCACCGCGGTACAGGATGCAGTCATTAATGCATGCATGTATCTTCTGCACATCTAATCCTAGAGGGCAGATAGCCTTCTTTGCTTCGTATGTAGTCTCGGGCAATTCGTTATCCTTTGGAAGCTTCGGCTTCATTATTTTCAGTAACTTCTCAAATCCCTTGTCAGAACAACCAGTCTCTGCCTTCCATTTCAGCAGTTCCAGTGTGGTACCGAGCTTTGTGCTGCCATCTTCGCAATTTGGGTACAGCAACTTTTTGTGATCCTCTAGCATGGCCTCCAACTTTAGCTTCTCCTTTTCTGTATCGCATTCTCGCTTTGCATCAGAAATGACCCCACCAAGACCATCAGCGGGCTCATCTGATGCCCGATGTTCACCTCCTTCTTCTTCAACGTCTTCCATTACAGTATCACCGCATTCCTCAGGGAACATAGGATAGTTGTCATCATCCTCCTCTTCTTCATTGTCTTCCATCCTAACCCCTCTTTCTCCGTGCTTGGTCCAACAATTATAGCTGGGCATGAAACCTCTCCGAAGCACGTGGTCTTGAATGGTTTTCGGGTAGAGTACTCCCTGACGTTCCGACACTTCTCACATGGACAAGGCATAAAATTATCCACTTTGTTTGCCTCAGCCACTTCGAGAAATTTATGCAGGCCTGCAATAAACTCGGAACTGCGTCGTTCGCCGTACATCCATCGCATCCGTGCATCCATCTGCATCATATAATTAAGTTTATCAAATACCATTACAATAACATCTTGAATAGTGAAATGACCACCGTACATCGACACGTGCAATATTTCTGTATCAATTACAGATGAAAAGGATAAAGTTGCTAACCTCGGCCGAGGATATCATCTTGTGTGAACTTAAGTGTGGCTCGGGCATTTCATCGAACACATCTTGTGCGTGGCAAAGAAAAAAAAACTAGCACCCACTTCCCACCAATCCAACCAGAAAAAAAAACAGAGGAGAGAAGAGAGGGGGTGGGTTATTTATAGGCAGGGGAGGGGTATTGGTCCCGGTTCGTGCCACGAACCGGGACCAAAGCTCCGCGGCACGCCACGTGTCCGGCACACGAACCGGGACCAATGTCCCCAACCGAACCGGGACCAATGGTCCACGGGGCCCTAGCAAATCGAACCGAGACCAGTGCCAGGCATTAATCCGGAACCGGGATTAATGCCTGGGGTGGCTCTGGACGAAAGGTGGTTTTTCTACTAGTGTGCCACATGCAACATGCAAGAGACGATTCCACAATCCATCGATCAATTTTTCAGGCCTGCATGCATGGCGCAGGTATGAGGCGCAATTAAAACTTGATAACCGTATGCATGCACGCCTGTACGGGGAAGAGAATCACATGAAAAACCTGAGGGAGTATCGGCGGCAACGGCGTACGTGAGATATGCAAGGCGATCTGCCTGGTGAGTACGGCGGCGGCGGCATACGTGAGGACTTTTAATCTTTCAGATCGTTCTATTTTCTAGTTTGACGTCGAAGGGGCATGCGTAAAAATTACTTAAGGGCATTGGTGGGTAATTTTCCTGAACCTTGATGTGAACGGGCTAGCTCTACGGTTGAGATTTGCTAATTATGCTAATAAACGGACAAATGTTTCTGATTTTTGTGGGATTTTCTAGCCTATTTCTCTAATTTCTGGTTAGCCCATAATGTACTTTTAATATATAATAATAGATATATATATTGAATGCTAGATTAGTCTAGGAGATATACCCAATTATGGATCCTATTTTGACTAGCTAAATGGCCGTGCGTTGCCACGGAGCAACGCAATTTATTTTTGACGGTGTTACCCATGATAAATCTCAAATTAATTGTGAATGTCATTTCAAACATCTCATCGAGAATTTGTAATTTTTGTAATCCTTCGCCACTAAAAACTATTGCGTTGCACACGATAGTAGCGTCGCACGCACGCACGCATATGTACGCTTCTCCTACGTTTCCCAGACGGGGTACTGGTGGATGCACTCCATCCATGGCCCCAGCGCGTTTCTCTCGTCGCGCCTGCCGGCGACGGCGACGCGCTCCCACACCAGGCTGTTAGCCTTGAGCCCGCTCCCGATGTTGAGCTGCCACATCGTGTCGCCCTTCTGGACCCGGCCCTTGGCCTCGAGGTACGCGAGCTGGTACCACAGCGACGGCGCCGACTGGTTCCCGAACCGGTGGAACGTCATGAGTGCCGCCTCCATCTCCCTCTCGCCTAGCCCGAGCCCCTTCCCCAGCCGCAGTATCATCGGCTTCCCCGACGACGGCAGGCAGAAGTGGTCCGCCGCCGCGCGGAAGTCGGGGGTCGGCGCCGCGCCGGAGAGCTTGTCTTGCCCTCACCGCCGCATCGACACGAGCAGCGCGGCCGTGTACCGCACCTTCTGGCGCCACAACATGATGGAGAGGCTGAGCGTGACGAGGTGCACGCGTAGCAGCTCGCTGACCATGCGGCCGACGCCCTAGCCGAGCGTGAAGCCGATGATGCCCTCGTCGTCCTCCTCCCGGTACCCCGCGCGGTAGCTCCGGTCGTTGGCCGTCGTGTTCGTGCGCGTCATGTTGACGAGCCTGTACCTCACCGGCGCTGCCATGCTGTTCATCACGAGCGCGACGGAGCATCCGGTGCGAAAGTTGCAGTTGAGGAGCCGACGGCGAGCGAGTGCAGCGCAGCGACGCGCTCGTGAGGTCCTCCCGAGGCCTCGATCTAACACAACCTAGCTAGCTATAGGACGCCGCCCTGTTCCCTGAACTCTTGAATGCACGCCTGTACGGGCCGACGCCTCCAGCGCGGCTGCGATGGTGTCTTTTTTCTTCTCTCGGGTGAGCTAGTATTTTTCTTTCGTGTTGATCCGATCAGGACTCCTTTTCCGATCGGCGATTGTTATTTTTTTTATCACGTGTGACAATGTACCGATTGTTATTCTTTTGTTGGTCTTTTGACGTACCAACCATCACCTGAAGCCGTATTATATAATAGAGATTTTCAGGTATAGGTTGCTCGGCAAAGATTGAATACATGGTTTATTGATGGGAAAAAAGAAAAGAAAAAGCAGCTTCAAGTGGAAGTCCACGAGACTAAAAAATCTGACACAAGCAATGAATATTCGCCGTCAAGGTAGAACTTGCGTGCTCTGCTAGATCCGCGTTCGCAACCTATGAGAGGATAAATACATTAATTTTTTTCAACATGTAGTCACAGATGTATCAGGGGTGTTACCTGTCGACGTTCGTATGCAGGGAACGATACCCCAATCCTGGGGTTCGGTTACGTGTTATATGGGGGCAGGAACAACCCCTGCCGGGGTATTACAAGTTGGAGTAGGATACGGTTGGTATACTATACCATACTGTATCCTACTAGTATTACATCTCTAACACCCCCCTTAATCTTAACTTTACTAAGGTTGAGATTACGCCTAAACTCATGCAAAATATTTACAGGTAACGATTTTGTAAAACCATCAGCGACCTGATCTTTGTTGGAGATAAACTTGATATCCAATAGTTTCTGTGCAACCCTCTCGCGAACAAAATGATAGTCAATCTCAATATGATTAGTCCTGGCATGAAAAACGGGATTTGCTGATAAATATGTAGCTCTTAGATTGTCACACCATAAATACGGACGTTCCTTAAGAGAAACACCAAGTTCACGAATCAAAACTTCAACCCAAATAAGCTCAGCAGTAGCATTAGCAATTGCCTTGTATTCAGCTTCAGTACTAGATCGTGAAACAGTAGACTGTTTTCTTGCACTCCAGGAGATTAGATTGGGACCAAAAAATATAGCAAATCCACCAGTGGAACGTCGATCATCAAGACATCCAGCCCAGTCAGCATCTGAGAAGGCACTAAGCAAAGTAGAAGATGATCGTTGAAACGTGATACCAATATGTAATGTACCTTGAACATATCGAAGAATCCGTTTTACAGCAGTCCAATGAGCTGTTGTGGGAGCATGTAAATATTGACAAACTTTGTTAACAGAGAAGGCCAAATCAGGGCGAGTTAAGGTCAAGTACTGAAGTGCTCCAACAATACTTCTGTAATTTGTGCTGTCCGCTGATCCTAAAAGTGTACCATCATTCAAGGATAATTTATCCACATTTGACATCGGCGTGGGAGTTGGAGTACATCCTGTCATATTAACCCGAGCTATAAGATCTGAAGCATACTTGGCTTGAGTGAGTATGAGTCCTTCATCAGTTTTGTTTACTTCCATGCCCAAAAAATAGTGAAGATCACCATGGTCCTTGATAGCAAGATGTTCACTCAACTGACGAAGAAGAACAGTAACTGCTGAATCAGAGGAGCTAGCAACAATTCACATCCGTGCACATAACTAATACTTTATGGCATGTAAATAGATGTAGACTTCTCCTTATACGTTGTTAAAGCAGATATAGCTATAGACTGTATCCTATATCCTATCTTGTATAGTAAAGAAATTGATTGAGCTGGTAAAATAAGATAGTCACATGCCATTACCTAACTCTAGACTTTCCAGCTGTGTGCATGAGAAAAATCCACCATCGATCCATCTCAGTGTTACGCGCGTGCATGCACATGCATAGATCCATGCTCTCAATCGACTGATGCATGAATCCTGCAAGACTGCTGGTAACCTGGTGTACACTGTACACACATGGCTGCACGCTGAGAAAGTGGTCACGCCGGGGACGGAAAATACGGCCGCTACGGCAGCGTACGTGAGTACGTGCCACCAGATCGGAATACGCCGTGTCGGCGGCCGCAACGGCACCGTAGGTCTGAGCTGAAGTGTGAGGACATGCCGCAGCATCGGAATAGGGCCTTGACGGCGGCGGCGCATGGACAGACTAACTCAAAGCTGTACGTACGTGTGCAAATCTTCAATCGATTGATCCATGTGGATGTATGATGGAAGTCCTCAATACTTGATCGATCCATCTCTTGCACTGCCACATGCAAGTATGCAACATGCAAGAGGTATGCAAGAGACGATTCCACAATCCATCGATCAATTTTTCAGGCCTGCATGCATGGCGTAGGTATGAGGCGCAATTAAAACTTGATAACCGTATGCATGCACGCCTGTACGGGGAAGAGAATCACATGAAAAACCTGAGGGAGTATCGGCGGCAACGGCGTACGTGAGATATGCAAGGCGATCTGCCTGGGTGAGTACGGCGGTGGCGGCATACGTGAGGACTTTTAATCTTTCAGATCGTTCTATTTTCTAGTTTGACGTCGAAGGGGCATGCGTAAAATTACTTAAGGGCATTGGTGGGTAATTTTCCTGAACCTTGATGTGAACGGGCTAGCTCTACGGTTGAGATTTGCTAATTATGCTAATAAACGGACAGATGTTTCTGATTTTTGTGGGATTTTCTAGCCTATTTCTCTAATTTCTGGTTAGCCCATAATGTACTTTTAATATATAATAGAATAGATTAATACGTCTAGTATTTTCGAGATTAACATGTTAGTAGCTCTTGCGATCATGCTTTATATTCTGGAATTAATCATGGAAATTATGCCTAATAATCCAACATAAGCCTGACGCAAGCACATCTACATTTTCTCCTTGATGCCTACTAGGAACTCCCACGATCTCACCAGTCCATTTCATCAAGCGCTACCATCTCTAGGCCCCTCCTCGTCGAACTATCACATAAACGCTATATGTATGCTCATATGTCACGGGAAATTGACCGCCATTACCACTGCTTCCTCTTCTTCGATGTTCACGACTACCAGATCCATCTAGTGGACTGTAAGCCATCACCGATATTGCCACCACCGCGTGCTTAGGTCGTCCTGTGGGCCGAGGTGAGATACGTGGACCCATTATCCCTATCCCTCTATGGTTAGGGTCTTAGGTGAGCCTACAAGTCTAACTGTAACCCTTATGCAGGCAAGGGGCACATAGAGGGTGCACTTTCTCATCGAATGATTTTCTAACTATTGGTTTTAAGTCATGGGCCCATTGTTGATCTATTTGCCCACATAGTCCATATGACTCCTTGAACTATCAATATGTAGACAACCGATACTGCTCATCCAATCACCACAACATATTTAAGCTAACGCCTGATCAGTACTTCCTCTAGATACTACCTACAATTCCCGAATCTGAACATTGTTGCACTGCCTTTCTCTGCCTCCTCGTGCATCAACAAGCAAACATCACCATTACCACAAATATTATTCTTATTTTTTTATTGTCATAATAATCGATGTTGATGCATCTACCCTTGGATGATCCTATGACCGAGGGAAGAATGTTGTGGCTCTATTTGTTGTCCCCATCTCCTCCTCTAAGCACATGGTTCGATGGACCTGTGATTCTAGCTAGAACCATTGTGTGGGAGATGGCCACGCAGAGGTCGTTGAGACCTAGGTGGAGAGCATATTACACCTGATTTTTCGGATAAGAGGTGCAAATTTATACAAATCCAGAAAAATAATTTGCTGAGAAATGTCGGAAAATATAAGAGATCAATAAATTGATGACGGCATTGTTCAACCATCTTCGTTATTTAATAATTTTAGTTGACCCCTTTTATTTTCTTTGTATATATCGATCATATCCATGCTTGATGATGGCATGTCATTCGTTCGTTGACATGCTCTGAACCCTCTAATTTTAAATACAGATACCCATATGGATATGGGTGATGCTCCATAGACATTTATGTGCATGTGAGATTTTTTTCTTAATTCACATGTTTTTTATCATGTCATGCATGTATAAAAAAATATATATACAGATATATAGCTCAAAACAAGAATACGGCACATCATGGGTGCATTCTCCTTTTTGTGCACACACACGCTCCCCCAGTCGCGTGAAAGATATAAACTTGACACGTATAAGGGCACGCACGCTTCGTCAACATTTGTTCTTTCCTTCCCCATTCTCTCATCTTTAATTAGTTTGCATGCATGGGCAGGCAGAGGTCAAAGCATACGTCCGCGCTTTCAAAGTGATCGCCAAAAGAGTCGGAACACTGCTGCAGGGTGTAGTCGTTTGCTGCATTGTGTATTCTTCTTTCTCCGCTAGTGTCCTGCGTGGTTCAACAAAAGAAGCCATGCGCCCCTGCCCGCCAACGCCTCTACACTACCAACAGCAACAATAAAGACACTGTGTAGCGAGTGCGCATGCATCGCACGTACTACTACTCCTACGTCCATATCGACATGCATATCCAGCAGAGATTACAGAAATATATATTGCGCGCGAGACAGGCCGGCCGGAAAGAAGGATGGAGCTATCTGTGGCTATAGCTAGACAGCATGCCATTCAATTCGATGGGACGTTGGATCACTGTAAAGATTCTCTCTATCGGCAAGGAAACAGTACCACTATATATATGACCTGCAAGAGCGGATTGTTACACAAACAAGCGAGCGGAAGACGAATAATCATTAATTTATATGTAAACGGATCGAGAGAGACAAAATAATAATGATGACTCCAACGGGCCCACTCGTAAACGGACACGCATTTGGGCCGCGTTCTGTCTGTTTGGGTCGGCAAACGGACGCGCGTCCGGCTTAGGTCCGCCCCTTTCTGGCCACTGCACCCAACGGGTCGACGCATTGAGTCCGTCCGGCCATGGTTTTGATCATTTTTTCCCCGGCTAGGGTTTTGATCTCTGTTTTTTTTTACCCGGCCAGGTTTTGAACATAATAAAATCAATCACACCATACAAATAATACAATCCAAATAGTTTAGCAAATATTTATTACAATCCAAATAATTCAGCAAATAATACAAATTGTTTCACGAATATCAAATTGTTCCACTCATAGTCTTACAAACCAAATAAATAGGAAATCAGTAGTTTATCAAATGGAACTATTGGTTCCCGTAGTGCTGCCAGAGATGCTCCACCACATCATTTTGGAGCCGAACATGAGCCACCTTCTCACGAATGTCACGGTGGAAGTCGAGGAACTGAGCAAATGTGGACGGTCCCTGGGGCTCAACCAACTCACCTTGAAACTGCCATGCCTGATGATGCATACTCTGATCGTGTTTGGAGCCGAACATGGGCCACCTTCTCACGAATGTCACGGTGGAAGTCGAGGAACTGAGCAAATGTGGACGGTCCCTGGGGCTCAACCAACTCACCTTGAAACTGCCATGCCTGATCATGCATACTCTGATCGTGTTCATCCTCCACAATCATGTTGTGCATGATCACACAAGCTGTCATCACCTCCCACAGGGTGTCCTTGTCCCATGTTCTAGCAGGGTGTCGAACAATAGCCCATCGAGACTGGAGGGCACCGAATGCACGCTCCACGTCCTTTCTAGCACTTTCTTGTTCCTTGGCAAACCTCTTCTTCTTCTCATCATTTGGATTGGGGATGGTCTTCACAAATGTAGTCCATGTAGGGTAAATGCCATCAGCAAGATAGTATGGCTACTTGTACTCCCGGACACTGATCTCAAATGTCACCTCGGGTGCTTGGCCATTGGAGAGCCTGTTAAACACCGGAGACCGCTGAAGCACATTGATGTCATTGTGCGAGCCGGCCATGCCAAAGAACGAGTGACAAATCCACAAATCTTGTGATGCTATGGCCTTAAGTACGACCGTGCACGCCCCAACATGGCCCTTGTACTGCCCCTGCCAAGCAAATGGGCAGTTTCTCTACTCCCAGTGCATACAATCTATGCTCCCAATCATCCCAGGGAAGACTCTGGCCTCGTTGATGGACAAGAGTCGGGTCATGTCCGCAACATTGGGTTCCCTCAAGTACTCCGGGCCGAACACCTGCACCACGGCTCTGTAAAACTTGTACATTGCTTCTAGGCACGTGGACTCACTCATCCGCACGTACTCGTCAACAAGATCACCGACAAATACATATGGAAGCATGCGAATGGCGGCCGTGCATTTCTGATAGGACAAGAAGCCGAGGGCACCACACGCATCTCTTTTGCATATGAAATAATCATCAAAATGCATCACCCCCAACCGGATACGATTGAACAATGATCTTCTCATCTGGAAACGGCACCGAAAATCTTGGAAGGATATGTGGGTTTCACCCGACGAAAGTAGTCCCCATAGAGCTGGACATGGCCAGCTGACCTGTTCCGGTCCAAGGTAGGAGAACGGCCCGGCGACGACCCTCGGAACACCGTCCGCATCCTCTCTATGTACTCATTGACGATGAGGGTAGCAACCAGGCCGTCACTCTCATCGTCGGAGGAATTGTCCGATGATGACTGGTACATGATGTAGTTCTTGTAGTACCACTCATCAGAGCTATCCATGGCCGAGTTCGTACCTGAGTTCTTGCCGGGGCAAACGGCCGAACACCTTGTGGGCGGCGTTGGTGTCGCGGGCGCTGCGAGAGAGATGGCCGCAAGATTCACCGGCCGTGACGGGGAGGAAGCAACTCCGGTGTCGGCGGGGAAGAGGAGCAGCAGACGGCGTCCCCGGAATGGCCTGCAGTGCCAAATCGACGAGGCGACGGCGGGTGGCGGCGGGAGGGCGAGGGAGGAGGAGGAGGAGATTGGGGCGGGGAATGGTCGGATACGCGGGCCAGGGGCGGACTAGGGGAGGACAAACGAGCGCTCCGCGCGCGTCCGCGGCCGACACAAATCTGGTCCAAATTTGGGCCGAGGATGGGCCGCGGTGAACAGAAAAACGGACCTCGATCCGTTTGCGTCGCCCCGTTGAGTCGTGATTTTGGCTCCCGCGGATAGGAAGGACGCGTGCGGACTCGATGCGTCGGTGGTTGGAGTCATCCTATCCTATGGAGAGCTCGAGCGAGTTCCTAGTAGTATATCATTGGGATCGATGGATAAGACGAGTGAAATGCCATGCCACGCCAACTACTACAATCTGGAGAAGACGACGTACGAAGAACTGTGCATGAAATGAAGATGCTATAGGCTGATGCATGCATGCCTCCCACCACGGGCACGGTGTCATCGATCGACAGAGAGGATGGAAATAGTGGAATTCCAAGCCAGATGAACAGTCGGGGAGATGGGTGGGGGAACCACGGTGGGAGACCACGCTTTTATTGTGTGATGTTTTCCCCTTTTAACAGCGGCGCGGCGGAGCAGCATAGCATAGCATAGTACCATGGCGTGGGGGCTAGCTCCGGCGTGTACGTATGCACAGCACAGCCGGAGCCACCGTGCAATCCACCCATCCATGGCCGGTAGAGCTCTACAGCTGCATGCATGCATCCCTGCATGTGTGAAATTAACCTCGTCTGGACTGACTGTCTGACTGCATGCATGCCGCGATCGATCGACCTGGAATCTAAGTGCGATTCAGTGCAGTAACAGGCGCGGATATGGACAAGGGACAGGCGATTAACCGTGTTACATGCACATGTAACTCCCTGACATAATGAATTATGATAATTAGGCATAATTCATGGTTGCTATTTTGATTAGAGACAAACTGTTATGTATCATTTGAAAGACAGATAGACAAGTAGGTGAGTACAAATAAATGCCTAACGACCATGTGCTAATAGTACTACTCCAAGATACAAGCATATGTAGGTTTGTGCTATAGTACAAATCTATTTAGCAAGGGCAACCGAGCGTTAACACATGTTGCAAATTATGAATTTACCAGGGAGATGCAACCAGCCAAAAAGGTTTCCATGTGCATGGTACAAGCACTATTCAGCGACATAATTGTATTGAGTACTTGTACAGCGTACGTTGTCAGTTGTCACCTACAGAATTATGTTGTGCGTTCAAAATCATCTACAGACATGAGATGGAGGAGTTGCAATACCACAAGAAAAAAAATTGGGATTGTGCTTTTACACTATTCCATTGCATTTCAGATAGAAAAAATAAACAAAGCGATTTTCAAATAGCTACATACTGTTTCTACAGTTTAAATCCCTGTTTTGATGGAAGCCGTAACTGTTTAAGTTTACTTTAAACAGTGGGCAGAAATAGGATATTTCTGAATAGCACGGAAGTCCGGTACATTTTCAATGTTTCATTTTTTTTAGAGGAAAGAACATCCATCTATCTAGTGATTTTAGTAATCATAATGTGCTCAGACTTTTCATATATTACACCCATCTAAAATTGCACATTTCCTGATCCAATTAAGACTATAATCTGAAAACATGTTATTTTAGCATATTCTGATTGTATTTCGTAGTATTATTAAAAATGGATCAGTGTGATTGTTGGCACATGTTCTATATATATCCCAGGTTCCATTAAACATTGGTTGTTTTTTTCTTCCGAAATGGAGGTTGAACCCCGCCTCTGCATTAGAATGATGGATAAAACTTTTTTATTAATAATAAAAAATAACAAAGCCTTACAAAGAAATACATCAATCAAACGGAAGCCACCTTCCCGACGACAAAAGTCATTACACCTACAATCTTGATGAAGGGAGTAGACGTGATTGGAGCCGTGTGTCCAGACCTCTCAAACAAACACACATCATCCAAATCGGGAGTCCTCAACCAAACCGCCCAATGGTGCATCGGGAGCACAAACCGGTCCAACAGACTCTCAGTGCGCACCAAATGCGCACATGCAGAAGCCGCTGCGGCGAACCAATTTTCAGGAGAGATCAATTGAGTGACGTTGTCAGGCTTGCCGTCGATGCCTCCACGATGCAAGTGAACCTTAACGGGGAATACGTGGAATGCTTGGCTCTAGTTGATGTCAACCTTGGACAATAGTACAATTATCTTAGGAGTCAATTTATTTGTTTCGAAGCTAACTGACTCTGATATTTTCTTGGTGAAATCTATGTACGCGGACCATATGAATGGTCATACGAGGTTTCTACCTAGATACGTTTGGAAACTTAAGATTCCGCATATTTAGAAGTTTTATGCGATTTCTTCATCTAAAAGTTTTACTTACTAAAAATAATTTGGCTAAGCAGCAATGGAAGGGTTAAAAAAAGTTGCTTTTATGACTCGGAGGAGACCATCGAACATTTGTTTCTCTCGTGTCCTTTTGTTAGGTTATCTTCTTTTTTACACACACGACTGGATGAAGTCGAACGGTTGCACCGAACCTAAAACATTTTGCGCTAGTGGGAGACGAAATTGAAAGATTCGGCATGCACGAGTGGGACACGAACCGAAGGATCTCGCGTGATTACTGGCTTCTTCTCCAATGATGCTGACAACTACTTTACCGACATCGACAACCTCTTCGGCTACATGGCTGCCGAAGACAATACCTTAGGCGGGTCATCTTCCAATGGCCGTAATCTTTCATCTATTCAAGATCATGATTCAAACACTTCTTCTATGAATTTTTTAGACTTATTGTTTGTGTACTCTCTGTTGGATTGCATGACTTGATTATTTTCTATTATGTCAGTCAAGTTTTATCTGTTGTTTCTAAGGATTGAATCATGCGAAAAAATGCTCATATTTCCAGCGTCAATGCTTCAATAAGTACTTAGACTACAAGAAAATAATTGTCAATTATTTTTTGTTGAAATTTTTATTAAAAGGTTTGTGTGACAGTGTAATATATGCTGCTATCATAATGTTTGCATAATGTAATAATATCCTTGACTAAAGTTGGTGAAGAATGAAGTCGAACAACTAAAGTTCATTTCCCAATTTTTGTAAGCCCGCTTGACTTCAACTTGAAATCTAAAACCTCCATGCACTTGTGTCAAACTTATTTGAAGCCGTGTGGGAGCTACCACTTAGCAGCTAATGTCCTATGTATTTATGTTTCTAGCAGACTCGTTCTCCGAGCAAAAGAAAGGAGATAAACTTCAACACAAACATGCTTAGCTAGTAAAGTAATAAAGCCAGTTCGAGTTAATAAGAGCAACCACACAGTGACAATGAGCAAAACAGTTCCCATGTTTGGCCGTTTGGGGTACAACCCATGGATTATCCATCCGTCACATGCACTACAGCTGATAACACCTACAGTCTACAAAAGAAATTAAACCACATGTCTTATACTTAACCGCGTTGTCGCCTGATATTGGACAATAGCATACTATTTACTGCACAGGACGATGAACTATGCTATCAAAGATATCAGTCCGATGTAGAATGCCTTACATTATCCGAAACTGCAGAACAACATCATCATATAGTATTTGCACTATATAGCAGCTCCTCTACATCCATGGTCTTATGTTAACATATTTGAGAATTTTTTTATTATCTTCGACTTGTGATTCAATTCCACATTTTACCTCTTGTTTTTTATTTTTTTTACAATTTTTACCCGTTTCAAATTTTTTGTCACAAGTTATCACAAAGTTGTCACATTATGTCAAGTCCTACTCTGTTTAACAATCTCCTCCCGTTTTGACCGGATGGGCCCACCTGTTAGGCCAATGTGATTGGTCACTAGGACGACAACTCGGACGTGTAAACTAGTTGAGTGCGTCCTCCATATCTTGTTCCCCACCGGACCGGTAACCCGTCCCACCTAGCTCTCGTTGTACAAATATGTCAACCTTTGTCGGCGAGACACCGCATAGCTCCTCCTTGCCACCCTCTATTCGTCTGTCGACTTCGTGGGAACCAGCGAATGTCTATGGCTTGATCAAACCATCAAGCAGTGGAGCTACATGAGATGAGGCGGGTCACAGGCCGAGCAGGGAAGCGTGCATGGGTAGCACACCCATTTAGTTTTGACAAAATCTTGAGTACATATGTATAATCCACTTATTCAGAACATTACACATCAAAAAAATTAGAAGGCCCAACCAAGACTGTGATTTGTAGGGGACATTATTTGGATGCTCACTCTTCCACTCGAAGCATGCCATGTCAAGCTAGGAAGTGTGACGGGTTGTGCCATTAGTGAGACAAGGTCTACCTGGTTTACGCTTTCGAGTCAATGTGGCCACATCTGCTTGACAAGTGAGCTAAGTAGTCTGAATCGGAGAAACTATAATAAGTAGGGTAAAACCAGACATAATGTAACGAATACACAATAAACTGTGGTAAAAAGTGAAATCCGCTCTTAGTTTATTGATGGAAGATTGTATTAGTTATACAATTCAAAATTTGACTTTTTGCTACATTTCAAAGCTATCTTTTGGAATTATTAACGATGAGATCACGAGACGACATTAAACTATTTTAGTTCAAATTTTGAAAAATTTAAACTTACGCGTTGAATGTGCTACGTTCTTAGATGACAACTAATTAAATATTTAAATGGCACGTCTACGGCGTGGCAACCCAGGCGGTAAAATCTTAGATCGAGTACTATCAACAACGATTCTGTTTCGTGATCTAAGACAAATATATATCTTAATTTCCCTCAGAAAATAAAAAGTGTAAGACAAATTTATATATCGTCGACACAAATATTGTGACCGTAACATGCGAAATCTAAGCGCAATCCCTGTGTGGCCATTCATTCGATTCCACACTTAGATTCGCCTTTTCGAACGCCATGCGCTCTTCTGCCTATCGTCCAAAGCCTACTACAGTCATCGAAAGCTGCATAAAGGAGACATGCATGTAAAAACACGGGCAACTGCTGAATCACCATGCTGCGTATAGCGTTCAACACTGCATCATAGTATCATGCATCCAGATCCAGGAGCAATGAATCTCTCAATATGCATTGACAATTAAGATGAACATTGACTACTTTCCCGTGAACGGGATTTGACTAGCTAGTACTGGTTTGAACAAATAAGCAACAGTTGCTGCACCTGCTGAGTGCTGACCTGCCAATCATGCGAAAAGATCGAAAGAATCCACATCAAATACCATGAAATTCTTGGCCATGCATACTCGATCATATGTCGATCGACCCATTCAATTCCTAGCGATACAGTCGCAAGCTACTTAGACTAGTCACAATGGGGAGTAACATAGGAGTAACATCAGTGCCACGTAGGCAAAAAATCTGATGTGGCGGGTAATTAATGAGGAGAGAGATGGTTGTGGTAACTAGCTATGTTACCATAACATCACACATTTCAAGGCAAGATGAGTGTATAACCTATTAAATATGACACTACACACATGTTACTCCTCACTATGGAGGTAGTAACTTAGAGTAGTAACATATGCATGTTACTAGTCTAAGTTACTCTCCATTGTGACTAGTCTTAGCTTATACCATCTTATAAATCGATCGATCTCGAACGATAACGCCACAAACTTAATCATCAGCAAAGATATATTATTTGATCGAGCATTCGAGCTAGAGGAAGACGATGGAGATATGTTTGATAGAAGGGAAACGAGCTAGACTGATACGGCCGGCGCTGTTGTGGACGAGATGATCATGGGAAGCCGTTGGGGAAGTACAAGGTGGATGGGCTCGCGCGGCCGCCGTTGTTGCTGTTCCCTTTATTCCTCCCCTCGCCGGCCCCCGGTGGCGGCGCCATCTCCTGGCCCTGGTACATGAGCGTGGAGTTCATCGTCAGGCTCACCAGGCTGTCGTCGGCGGCGTCTCCCCGACCGAAGTTCCCGCCCCCGCCGCTTCCCCCGGCACCTCCGGCGCCGCCATCGCCGCCGTCGTCGCGCGTGGTGACCATGACCGCAGACTGCACGAGCTCAAGGCAGAGCCTGAGCTTGTTGGGCTCGATGTGGGTGAGACCCGGCACGGCGCCCTTGAAGAGGAACTCCGAGGTGAGCCCCCGGAGCACGTCCAGCGGCGTGATGCCATCTAGCGTCCTGGCATTGGGGTCGGCGTGGTGGTCGAGGAGCACGGACACCATGTCGGGGACACCATCTCCGCGGCCAAGTGAAGCGGGGTCTTCCCCGTCGGACCGGCGCGGGAGTTTACGTCAGCGGCGCCGAGCTCGAGCAGCGCCTTGACGACGTCGCGGTTGCAGTTCTGCACGGCGTAGTGCACGGCGAGCGCGTCGTCGAGGTCGAGCCCCTCGCCCATGACCATCAGCTTGACGAGCTCGATGTCGGCGGCGTCGAGGGCACGCCGCATGCGCCGGATCTTGTGGTCACGGTCGGCGGCGGAGGACGCGCGTTGTTGATGGGCAAGTAGTGGTGGGTGAGGAACAGCGAGCGAGGCGCAGAGGCGCCGCCCGCGGCGTTGAGCGGCGACTTGGCGCGGATCTCCTCGATCTTGGCGACGACGTCGATGGGGAGGTGCTTGGCGAGGAGGTCGGCGGAGAGGCCCGAGCGCGCGACGAGGTGGGAGCAGGTGCCCCACAGCTCCTGCATCTCGAACTTGCGGGACGCCATGAGCACCTTCATGACGTCGTCCACGGACGCCTCCTTCACCATGCTCTCCAATTGTTTCTGCAACAAGCCAATTCGATCTCCCAAACAATGAAATCGATGAAACACTAATAAATTAATTAATCAGTACAAAACTAAAGAATCATCTGCATGAAATGCACTGTTTAATCCTGATCGCTAGTGCGCAACCGTGCATGCATCATGAGTTAACGCCAAAATGTACTTGCATAACAATGCTCCATGGCATGCTGCTGCATCATGTACACCAACAATGTCTGGGAAATGATGCCGAGCTGTTGGGATCGATCCCCAAGAAGAAACCCTAGCGCGACGCAAGCAAGGAACAATAGGTTGCGCTGGTGGTGGAGCAGTGAGTGGGTGGAGACGGATGTGATGTGAGGGAAGGGACAGACACAAACGAGGGCGTGAAAAGACCCTTCCTAGTAAAGATGAGTCAGAGGAGGAGCTAGCTCCATGACAAGTGATGCATGACAGTAGCTGCAGGCCAGGAGCAGCAGCAGCTACCAGCGAGGAAAAAGCAAACTGAGACTGTGAGAGACTAGAGACGACTCAGTCCTATCACTCGTCCAGTACACACAGCACCGAGAGGGGAAATCTTAAGAAATTATGGCCAGGAGGACTACTGACGAGTGAAGTGAGTGCACTGGTTGGAATCTGCAGCAGCTCTGCCGATGCAGCGAGTGAATCAATCGATCGGAAAGGCAAAGGGCGGGGGCAACCTAGTAGGGATCTAGTCAGGGTGAGCTGAGCGGGGTGCAGCATCGGCGCAGACGCCCATGGGGTTTGATTCTTCTGACTAGCTAGCTTGCATGCTTCCATGTTACACGAAAAGAAGTTCCTAGCAGCTCCAACTCCAATCATGGCAGGTCTAACAGCCATCATCCTTAATGGCGTCGACGAGTGGAGATCGGGGGTTAGCATATGCTTGCAGATCCCAAGAAAAATGAGAATTTGGGTGCACATGGATGTATGCAAATTGGAATGGCAGTAGTATATGGCGTTTGTTCCCCACCCACCTGGACGAGCAAGGCGAGCTGCTCGACGCCGAAGGAGCGCGCGGCGGCGAGGGTGTCGAGGGCGAGGTCGACGGCGGCGCCGCAGCGGGTGTGCCAGCATCCCCTGGTGCCGCAGCCCGGGAGCGGCCCGCTCTTGGGCGCCGCCACGGACGCCTGGCCGCTGTAGAGGAATTGCAGCACCAGCACCAGAACCTCGTAGCGGATGGAGCTAACGGGGATGACGAGCTCCGGCGCGGCCGGGGCGCCCCCGCCCCCGCCGGCGCCACCACGTGAGCCTCCGCCCGAGGTGGGCCAGTTGAGTGGCGGCTGGTGGTTGGGGTCGAGGCCACAGAAGAGCTTCCTGAAGAAGAGGCTCCGCGCCGCGAGCACGCAGCGGTGCGCGTGCACCAGGCGGCCCTCCACGCTGAAGGCCACGTCGCTGAAGGCCTGCCCGTTGATGAGCAGGTTGAGGTAGTCCAGCGACAGCGACTTGAGCGAGTCCTCGGAGCTCATGATCTCATGTAGCACTAGTAGCCAATTGAAAAAGATCCCGGCTTTTTTCACGGGATTTCGAAGGATTTGGATGTGAGGAAGGGGAAAGCTAGCGGCCGGGAGGGAGGAGGGAGGAGAGAGCTTGGGACAGTGGGGAGAGGGAGGAAGACGGAAAGGTTAGGGAGGAGGAGGGCTAGCTATCAACCCCCTTTGCTCTACAGCGACGCTGCACTGCAGCTCCGCTCTTTTGTGGTTCTCCGTCGAGAAGGAGCTGAGCTGAGAGCGATGGACACTGTTTGATTTCTCGCGCTACAGTATCGTGTGTGGTGTAGTGCACAGTGGGGCGTACTGTGTGTTCGCTGATGGGTGGGGGCGCCGCCGGCTGCACGGGACGGTGACCCCACCTGCCAGTGACGGTACCAGCTCTAGCGCTGCGTGTTGTCGTGGTGTATCAACGTATGTGTGCGGTACCGGGTGACTGTGGCGCACGTTAGGTTTTCGTGTGTGTGTGTGTGTGGTAAAAGTGAGACCGGTGAAAAAAGTGGAGTTTGCGATTGGGGTGTTTGTTCGCCATCTACAGATCTCAATCAAATGGACATATACTCCCTCCGTTCTAAAATACTTGTCTTCCATTTGTTCAAATTCGGATGTATCTAGACATATTTTTGTGTATAGGTACATCTAAATTTGGACAAATGGAAGACAAGTGTGTATAGGTACCACACATCCGAATTTGAACAAATGGAAGACAAGTATTTTGGAACGGAGGGAGTATTTGGGAGTGGGCTTGGGCTGGGCCGATGTGAGCACAACAAACTTATCTTTTTTGAAGGAATATATTTCTTCCCCATTTTCGGCCATCTTTGGATTGTAGGATTTTCATATGAATTTTGGAGGATTGAATCCTATGGAATTTTTCCTATGGAAACCCTTTGGATCATAGGATTGGGGCATCAAATTCCTATGGAATATATTCCTATGACCACAATTACATAGGATTCTCAACATGAGATCAAACCTCATTTTAATTTTCCTACGCAAAGTCCAATGCAGTTTCTCTATCTCTCTGCTCTCTCTCATCAATCGTTTAAAATTCATGTGTTCAATTCCTTTGCATCGTCCAAAGAAACCTGCTGGACAATTCCTGCGTTTTATAATCCTGTAGGAATCCACTTCACATGACATCTCAGTCCTGCGTATTTCCTATTCCTACGTTTTTAAAATCATGCAATCCAAAGAGGCCCATGTAAGTCGACCGAGCTAAGATGACAATTTCACGCACAGGTTTATGGGTACCGGCGGATACCGTACTCGCATGGGAAGGATATGAGCACAATTTTAAGTCGTCGATTTGCCGGGGTCGAATGCGGCTCCGGCCTCCGGTGCGGTTGTGTGGCAAAAGATCTGACATGGTTTACACACAACCCAGGAAAGCGTGGAGCCCGTGTCTACTGTGACAAGGTTGGACACAGGCGGTGTACCAAGGCCGATGGCCATGAAGAACTTGCCTTCGTGGATGTCATGATTCCCAATGATGGGGCTCGCCTCTGCAGGTATCTTGGCTGGATGGATCGACGAGCTTAGGCAAGGGTGCTTCCTGTGGTACACAGGGAACTGGAAGGCGCCATCTTTGTTCAAACTAACAGTACCTGCTATGTGCACACTTCTGATTAATTATGCCGAACAACATGTATACATACATCTAATAAATCAAATGAGAAATAATAGCTTAGAAACAAAAAATGGGAAGTTAAGCAGTGGAAATATACAATTTAAGCTGCGTTGAACAAACATTCAGAAAAAAACAGAGGGAAAGAATACAAGATCACGGACCACAGAGATTACCATAGGCTGAAGAGCATAGGCCAGTGCAGCCACCTAACTGAATTGTGCAGTTCAGACTTAGAGCAAGCAGTACGATAACAAGCAGCTCCATCCTACTATATATGAATTTTTTTACAATTTTTACCCGTTTCAAATAATTCTTGCTCCCCAACAAATATTCAACATTTGTAATAAGTTTTAAAATAGATTCCAAACAAGTTTTCCTTGGATTTTTCCCAACAAATATTCCACCCCCCCCCCCCCCCCCCCCCCCCCCCCCCCCCTCCCACATAAAACATTCAACAATTTTTTAATTTTACAAAAACTTTCACACAGTATTTACTGAAGAACTTTCCAACAAATATTTTTCCCCACAAAATAATCAACGACATAAAAATATTACTTCCCCAAGAATATTTAGCAATATTCACAGAAGTTTCAAATATATTTCATACATATCTCTCTGATTTTCTTTTCCCGAAAAGGTTTTGCTACATTGACTCGGTACAAATTGCGTAGAGAGGTACATAATGTATCCAGATAACACACGTGTACTTTTTACCCTGTTACCAAATCTATCTGCATTCTCTTATTTGTTTTCTTACTAAGGTTATTATTTCAAAACAAATTCACAGTTAATTTGATATACTTATTTTCTATAACGACATGTTGAATCAAAATGTCATACATAAAAGGTATTGATTACATTGATATCCATTTGAGTCAATTGATGTCAATGCTAAGCCTGGATGAGAAGCCAACTTTTAGTTCTCTTATGTCTTCTTCTGCAGTTTCTGTGACATTTCCAAAAGCAATTAAACCTTATATCTACCATTGACTACATATCAACAATAGTAGTGTCTAGAAGGATTTCTTCCTAACCAACTTACCACGTTAAACAATAAAGACTTTATCACCTCACGGGCGCGTGGCGTGTTGTTAAATTCATATCTTTCAAACTATAATTCAAAAAATATATATATATATATACCAAAATTTCCAGAAAATTTAAATCTTTACATCTAACACATTTCCATGCATCCTAAAACAACTATAATTCCTACTTAATTAAAACAACTAGAATATCAAATATGAAAATTGTGAAAATAACATCGCACCTCCATTTAACCCCATCTTTATATTTGTTTTCTTCCGTTTTTTGCTTTCCTTTTTGTTTTGCAAAAAAACAACATTGGAATAATGATCAAGAAGAAGAAAAAATAATTGCAAGACATTTTAGCGTACAAAACAATTGTAGTTTCCTAAAACAATATTCGAATAATGATCAAGAAGAATAAAAATAAATGCAAGATATTTTAGTTTGCAAAACAATTGTAATTTCCCTTTTTCAATTTCAACCTATTGTAATAGATACTAGGGATATTAGCGCGGCAAATGCCGCGCGTGTTTGGTGTAATTCGAATTTGAAAATGTCGATATTTAATAGTTGTGAAGATTTGAATTTTTTTGAAATGCTAAGAATTTTAGGGTTAAAAATTGTTCGTACTTCGAAATTTTGTAGTTGACGTGAATAGCATGTTTAAATAAGTAGAGTTTTGTATAAAATTCTAAAACTTTCCCTAATTGTCGTTGTGGTAAAAAAAATTATGAAATTAAAACTAAAAATGTGAGGAGCTCCATATTTTTATGCTATTCTAAGATTGTAACAATTTTATTAAAAGGTGAGAAATACAATTTGGAAAATACGTTTGGAAAATAGGTAAAAATTAGTGGTGTTCTAAATTTGTGTAAGTTTGGAAATAAATGTAATTGGGAAAAGTTTATGTTTCAAAAATGGTCGGATTCTAGAGATTGCTCAAATGTGAATTTTTTTTGTATTTTTTAAAAAGTTTACGTTGTAAAAATGTTTAGATTCGTAATTTTTGAAAAGTTTATGTTGTAAAAACATTTTAGATTCTAAAAATTGGTTGTTTTAAAATTGGTTGGAGCAAAAACGTATTAAGGTCTGAATTATTTTCACGTTCATAAAGTAGTTACATCTGAAAGATTTTTTTTGGAGGTCTTTAATTTGAAATTTGGGTTGAAAATGCTTCAGTATGGGTATATTTTTCTTAATTTTTTTTCAAGAGTTGACAAATTTGAATTTTGCAAACATAGATGTCATAAATAAGTAGTTTTACGTTTTAGAAATGTTGAGGTTTTTAAAAAATGGTCAAATTGTACTTCGAAATTTTGTAGTTGACGTGAATATCATGTTTAAATAAGTAGGATTTTGTCTAAAATTCTAAAGCTTTCCCTAATTGTCGTTGTGGTAAAAAAAATTATGAAATTAAAACCAAAAATGTGAGGAGCTTCGTATTTTTCTGCTATTCTAAGAGTGTGGTGAGATTTCAAAAATGGTTCGTATTGGAATGTATTCAAATTTGTTTTTTTAATGTTAACAAAATGATCAAATTTGGAAGGTATTTGAAATTTTGAAATATGTAGGTGTGGAATTTGAGCTGGGACGATTAAATAGGTTCTTAAAATTGTACAATTTGGAATTTACTCAATTTTAATTCTTTTAGTGTTTACGAAATAATCAGGTTTGAAAGTCATATGACATTTTGGAATATTCAAATTTGTAATTTGAGCTAGAATGCTGAAGTATGTTTGTTTTTCACATATAATTCTGCAAATATAGGCTAATTTGAGTTATTTGAAATTATTTGTTTTTTTTCCTGTGGAAAATAGGTAACATTTTTTCCCTAGAAATTGAAGTATTTGTTTTTTGGAACGAATGTGTAATTTAACGTCATAAACTGAACTGGTCAAATGTGTTTGTATTTCGGCGTAAATATGTAATTTGAGTCTTTGTTTGGAGGAAATATATTGTATTACCATTTATTAAATTCAAGTTATTTTTAGAGGAAATGAATTTATGTTTCCTTTACTGTGCATCTAATCAAGCATTATTGAAATTCAGTTGCATAATTAGTGAGGGGTAAGGTAAATTTAAGCATTTGTTAACTAAATTGCATAATTGGACAGAATTCAGTTATATTATCTTTGAGTATCAACTTATTCTAATTGATGTAATATATTTGTGTTTTGTTTTAAGTATTTAATTTTATTCAATAATCAGAGGAAATATATTATATTAGTATTTGTTCAATTCAATTTAAATTTAATACTTAATTAGAGGGTATGAATTTGTATTCTCTCCAAATATTAATCTAATTAAGTATTTTTTTTAAATAGAACTACATAGTTAGAGAGATTTAAGTTAAGTAAACTTTAAATATGTTAGCTAAATTGGAATGGTCAAATATAGTTCTATTTTGGCAATAATTTTCTTATTTGCCAGCATAATCAGAGGGAGTTTACTATGGTTATTTCTAAATGTTAACCATTTCGTTTTTTTTTAAATACAGTTGTATTATTTATTGAATATATCTACAATATAATTGTTTTGCAAACTAAATTGTCTTGCATTTGTTTTTCTTCTTTTAGATCATTATTTCAATGATGTTTTATTGCAAACAGAAAGAGAAGCAAAAAATCGAAAGAAAGCAAATATGAAGTTTGAATTTTAATGTTTTTTTTGCAGCTCTATTTGAACAAATTGGAATTTTAAAAGGGAAATTACAATTGTTTTGTATGGTAGAATGTTTTTTTTAACAATTCTATTTGGACGAACTGCAATTTTAGAAGAGAAATTAAAATTGTTTTGTAAGCTAAAATGTCTTGCAATACTTTTTCTTCTTCTTGATTATTATTACGATGTTGTTTTATTGCAAACGAAAAGAAAAGCAAAAAATCAAAAGTAAGAACATATGAAGATTGAATTTCAATGTTTTTTACAAAATATATTTCCAAATATTTAGCAATTTGATACGTGAGAATGAAATTTGATTATATGCCATAAGCATTTTTTTTTGTGATTATTTTTTGATAATTTTTTTCATTTTTACCTTGGTGGATAGATTTAAAGTTTTTGAATTAGTAACATTATTTATTTTCTGGAATATGTATAAGTCAGTAGGACCCACCTGTAAGCAATTTATTATTTTTTGGAATTTTTTTTGAAAAGAAAAAAATCTGACATGCAGGGCCCACGCTGACGTCACGTGGACGTCAGCAATGGCTAGGGTTGGCATGCCGCGGCGGCGAA